>AP025064.1:31621635-31701728 GCA_036186865.1 Eustoma russellianum
TACGTAGGAACAAAAAATTTGTTTTTGCATGCCTCAAAGAATTCTTTCATGTGTTAGTAAGCTCCATAATGGTGAAAAACCTTTCAAAAACATGAGTTTAGCATGTATCCTAGAGGCTCCTTACTGTATATTCTTTTTGAATCAAATATGTTGAAACACTTGATAGTATTGGTTATATGAGGTGAGACATATCTATCCAAAACTACTAGTTGGTAATACCTCATCCTCATATAACTCATCTATCTCTAAGTCAACCAATATGGAACAATTCCCAAAAATTGTTCTCATATGGCAACATAGCTTGATATTCACGTACCTAGGCTATGTCCAGATACCATGTTGAAATATTTGATAGTGTGCTACATGAGGTGAGCACTATCCACCCAAATGTTAAGGCATTAGGTGGTGGTAACTCATTCTCATATAACTCATCTATTTATCTCTATATCAGCCAATGTGAGATAATTATCAATAAAATAAATATGCATTAAAAAAACGATCTTGTTAGGTAATATCACATTAAATTACAATAACCCAAAAAACCAAACATGGTTTATAAAATTGACGAAATCATTAATCAGAATCAATATAAGAAACGGACATATGCATTTTAAAGAAACACAATAACAACAAGAACAGCAGTGTAGTAATACCAATAATGACATTGACAATAATAATAATATACCATCGCTTTCTTTTCCCGGAGGTAGCTAAAAGCAGCAAAAAGATCATGTTGAGAATACCGCCTTAATGTTTCAGCCAGCATTGATGAAGCCTTTGGACATGTCGAGGTGCTCAAAAAGATGAGCTTGAATAGCTCCACAGCATTTGAGACGGCAATTGATTCATATACTTTTGAACCAAGACGAGTAATTTTACTCAGAATCTTGCTATATTTGAGTGGAAAACGTTGAATACTAGATCTTCGAGCAGGAAGTTTTCTTCTTCCAGCACTCAGCGGAGCTGGTGAACTTTCAAGATGAGAGTTATCCTGAATGCATTACACGAGAAGATACAACTGAGATGATATAATGATATGCGTATACATGATTCTTCTGATTGCTTTTCTTACAATATCCTTTAGTTAGATCCAGTGAAAGATCAATAATGGCTTGAATGTGTGTGTTTAGTAGACAAAAAAAGTTCAACCGTATCATAAACATTAAAATCAAAAGGCTTGCTACCAAATTGGAGCAAAAGAAGAACGAAGAAGAAAAAAGGATAAGCAACAAACTGAATTGTAACAACAATAAGAATCTCGACAGTTGCTCTGAACTCCAAGGGAAAAGGAATCTGTATGGATGCTAAAAAGATTCATGCAAGTCGGAAGAATAAAAGTGCAAAGGGCATCTTCAAAGTTCCCCGTCCCTATAACACAACAGTAAGTTTTGTGGGGCAACAAAAAGATTGATATACGGCCAAGATTATTGGCCTGTCAAGAAAAGATGCCGAGGACATAACAATGTTGGCATGGACAAAGACGTGCTAGGATTAACAAAATAAGACATATGTCTGAATAACTGGAGTAGCTGCAAACAATGACGAACTATTATATGACAGGTTTGTGAAAGATGAAAGAGGGACAAGAAGAGACATATCTGAAAGGTTGGAGTAAGGGAGACACCCCGTGACAGGTGTCAATACTTGGGAAACAAAAAAAATGGGGGGTTTAAACTAAAGTACGATATGTTTTCAAAAATGAATATCATATCACAAAAGCAACAGGAGAAGAGAGTGTCCAATCGAGGTGCTCTGACGGAGAAAGTTACCAGTCACGCATACAAGTTTACAGAACGATAATGCATGCTTTGGTGGTCTTGGTTCGCAATCCAAACACCGTGGTTTTTACATATTCATCAACTGAGTAACGAAAATTGATTTTGGGCCTATTGAGAGAAACAAAACCCGGATCCTTTTGACCGGGTATATTGCGCCTCAACAATAAAAACCACCAGAGGGATTCACACAGCTTGCTACCTGGATACTAAGGCATGCATACATTTTAAATAGGTGCACATATAAACATTACTTACATATACATCGGCTGCTTCATCAAAAATGTCTTTCTCGGAAGAGCCCAGTTTAGCTAGTCTTTTGCATCTTAGGACATCACCTAGGGCTATCATTATATTTCCCTCATCAAAATTATCCCACCTTTCTGCAGAAGCTAACTCTTCACTACAGTCCAACCCAGCGTATTTCCGAATCAACACACTTCTGTCAGTCGTTAGGTCTGATTGGTTGTTCTGCAACTTCTCCAGATGTTTTTTGTAACGATCAGCCAACAAATTACAGAGTCTCATTACAGCTTTTCTAAATAATAAACTGCTATTCAATAACGCCATTCTCCTTCTGCAGTAATCAGGAGGTGCTGGAAGATTTGAAAGTGAGGACCAGTTGGTGCAATTAAATTTTGGCCCCATAGCAGCACGATGTCTTACATATTCAATAATCAATTGCCTGCAAGTAACATAAAGTATGAACCATTTTAATAGGATGAAGCAACGTCAATATCTGTAAATGGAAAAGTAGTAGTACCACAGTAATTGTGTATATGCCGTACTCCAGATGGAAACTGGTCTAGTAGATTAACATTCATTACTTACTATCTCATCTAAAACCTTAGCTGTTAGAGAAAAAAGTAACTTATATATTTAGGCTTAATATGCCACCTCACATCTTGACTTACCACGTATGTATAGTATAAGACAGAAGAATGAAATATTTATTTTCAAAAAATGAGGCAACAGAATTGGAATTCAGAACCTGTTGTTCTGGTACCATGTAACAGAAATAGTAGTAATATAGTAAATTGTGTAAACATCATACTCCAACGGGAAATGGGGCCAGTGTATTCGTACTCGTCACTCATAATGCAATATATTGCAGTTACCAATGCGTGATTATTTTCCTATGAACATTTGGACCATAACAATATCAAATAAAATTTCATATATCAAGATTGTATCTGTTCATAAAAACAAAGTTCACATAGATATGCATCAAGACAGATGATGAATTACATTTGTCCAATATAGTTACACAAATAAAAGCGAGCTCCCATTAAATCCTATAACCCGATAAAGGGCAAGTGTGAACCTTGTGCTTGAAGGGCTAAGGGCTTGGTTGCCACTAATCATGCAAGAAGCGGGAGTACACAGGGAAATTTTCCGAAAACTTATCAAACGATGGAGAAAAATATATGATCCACAACAGATTCTATCCAGATAGAGGAAACGTGCAAAAGGATTAGTTGTTCATAGTACTTGCTGACACATAAAGGTCAAAACTAAATGAGGTTACCTGTCAGCTGCTTCTGTCCAAGAGAAATTTTCTCTTCGTTCTGATTTCGCCTTGGACAAGGTACCCAGTTGAAGGTTGGAGATGTTCTCATCATCACCTGCTTCTTGCTCTTGTGGTGGCTCCATCTGATCAACAAGATGTTCTTGGTGCAAGTCACATGCATGAGCAAGAGAAGAAGTTAAGGAAGAACCTCCTCTATTCGATAGATGGGCAAACATCTCTTCACTCAATAGATCATCGTCGACAGCAGCATTAGAATGTTTCAAGGAGGTCTGTTTGTTTCTTTTCCTTTTACGTGAGGCAGCAAGCCGTTTACCCCTCAGCTGCAGATTCTCCTGACCTTTACCACCAGAATCTCCCATCAGTCTGGCCAGACAACGCTGCCTCTTATCCTGGTAAACACGAAGCACCTGCAAGTGGCAGCTTTTGTCAAACACTTCAGAGAGAAAATCTCGAGCGTATCTGTATCTACCAAAAGGCAGACACATGGATGTAGCAATGGTACGGGGCAACGACATACCCTGATGTACAATGTTTTTAAGAAAATGGATTTAGTCAGACGAGATCTGTTTACCACAATTAGATTAATGTCACAGACTATAACTGTGTTGCAGCGATATGATGAAGATTCAAAAAGACCAAATCCCAACATCAACGAACTCTAAAGGAGTAAAGACTGAAAAAGAAAAAACTATACAAAGCAAGAGTAGATTATCCACAACGAAAGCTATATGCAAATACTGATTCCTAGTCCAAAAAAGAGAGAGAAACTCCATTTCCCTCATCAACTACCCATTCATCCTTGACAAATAATAAGAAAACTTTCACCAACACCAATATTCAACGTGCACTTCGTTATTTCTTTTCTCTTTAATTTATTCAAGGCTATCTCTTGAAATGTTGGTTATCGAATGCAAATGTCCAATTTATGCATTTCTTTTAGTTAAACTGACAGTGTGCAGTTGGCTCCAATCGGTGCCAGATAAATATTGCACATGGACATGCTGCTCTTTACAAGCATTTGACACAGGTGCAAATGTATGACACAGGTGCAAATGTACTGAGACTACGGCTCAAACTACAGTAAACCACAAGAACGCACAGACCAAGCAAATCAAAGATTGAAGGATATGCTTGTAATAGGGAGGGGGAAAACAAGGAACACTATAACACCTAAGCCCAATATCGTCAGATAGAGCTTAAATTATTCTATTATTCGAATTTGGAAAGAGGGAAAAGATGACACCAATCCCCAAGGGTTCATGTCACAAATTCTACTGCAAAGGGACCAAATGCATTCCTTAAATTTTCATTAAGTGTTTGCCCCAGGAGAGAGAAAAAGGGGGGAAAGAACACACAAAGATGAGGTCAAAAGCCTGCAAAACCTGTTCCAGGGTCAAATTAAAATCTTTAGCAATCCCTTCACATTCTTTAAAGGAGAGTTTTCCACATGGATCAGCAACTACAACACGCCTCAGGAGTTCCGCACGCTGATCAGCTAACATAGGCCGAACTGAGTTCCACGCTCTAGAACGAAACACCTGACAAGAAAGCATTACCAATTCAAGTGGAAGACATCAAACTGAGACGAACAAATGGAGGAAGAAAAGGCATATGTTTCACCCCGACAACAGAGGCACACACAAATTCATAAGAAATTTTAATGAGAGAGAGAGAGAGAGAGAGAGAGAGAGAGAGAGAAAGTTAATATTAACATATTAGAAAGCATGACACACTTTGTTTAACCATCAATGAGACAAAAACAATTGAAGAAAAGGGGGGGGGGGCGGTGTATAGCTGAAACGGCACAAGGATTTAAATGATTTCTAGACCCAGTACTGGCATGCACTTTGAAAAACCTAAGTCTGACCTTTATGACACTAACTAAAATTACCAGCTAAATCCTTCATCTACTTCAACGAACTTCACTAATGAGGAGTTACTGGATAACAAGGTTAACAAATTTTAGCAACGTACAAGAATATCAAACACTGCAACCCCTAGACAGAACACATACAGGCACTCTGGAAAACTGCCAACAAAATTGATATCACAAATCATCCATGGGTTTTGCGATACAAAAACATCTAAATTTACAAATTTGTAAGCTTATAGTAATCCAAGAACCGTAAGTGAAGTCAAATCCATCTTGTGTGAAACTGAAAGACCAAGTGATTGACCTAAGTTGACGTTTTAGGTATTGAGAATCTACATTACAAAAAGATTGAGGAATTAACAACGAAATTGAATCACATGGTACATGTGGGATGGTTGAAATGGGGAAGTGTGTCAAGTCTTTTTTGTGATAGGAAAGTACATTTAAAGCTTAAACAGAAAGTTTTACAGGATGGCAGTAAGACATGCACTGTTGTACGCGTCTGAGTATTAGACAGCCAATTATGAGCATGAACAAATAACGCGAGTGTCAAAAATGAGAATGTTACGTGTGGACATACAACAAAGGATAAAATAAGAAATGCACATATAAGGAGAAAGGTTGGTGTGGATCCTATACATGAGAAAATGCGGGAGTCAAGGTTAAGATGGTAAGACATATGCAAAGGCGTCCTATAGATGCACCCGTTACGCGGTGTGAGATAATAAATGAGTGCATGTTAAACGTAAGAGAGGGAAACCAAAGAAAACAGAAAGAGATGGTAAAGAAGGATATGACTTAGTTGACAAACGGGAGGCATATAGTCACTGATAGACCATTGTGGAGACAGTTGATTTATGTAGTTGATGTCATATAGAGGGTATAAGATTTAAGTGAGAAATTTATATACTTATTTATATAGTCGATGTCATGATAGTTATTGAAAGATGCATATTCCAAAGGCTCATATTATCAACTAGGTATTACGAGACATACAAGAAGGATAGGATTTATGCTAAGACGCAAAAACAAGAATAGAAAAAAAAAACAAAAAAAAAACAAAAAAGACAAAAAAAAATATAATAAATAAAGTGATATCGATCCATATAGCCGACTCCACATAGTGAGAAAAGACTTGGATGTTGCTGTTGCGGTCATTAGGCCACTATGGCAGTCAAATCTGTCATTTGGGAAGAGTATAATATATGGCTACCACCTCAGGAACTGCAGATCCAGGAAAAGCATGTAAGGCAGCTTCTGAATCAACGGCAGCATAACAGTACTCCAGCGTGCTCCAGTACTCCTCAACAGCCTTTAGGGTTGAAAGAACAAAATCATGTCTCACATGAGGACGGAGATCTTGAAAGCCGAAACCAGAATATGAAGCTACTTGTGATACAGGTTCTTCAATGTATGGTTTAAGTTCCAATGCACGAGTAAGAGTCGTCTGGGAAACCTTGTCTGTATCATCTTCAGGTTCTCTACTTATAAGCCGAATCAACTGCCAAAAGATATTCTTCATAAGTTAGGCAACAAATCTAAAATAAAAATAAAGGTGAAAAGCTAAAGTATTGGGATGTTTCTGCGGCCATTTACTATTGACTCCAAAAGCAGACATCATACTAATTATTTATTTATACACACACACAAAAATATGTTTATACATATATATGCATATATATGTGTATATATACACATATGTAACATGTATATATGTGGATACATATATAACATATGTACATGTATACATACACATATTACAAATGTACATGTACATACATATATATATACATAAACGACAACATTACTCCCATTGCCTTAGAGACTCCTGCCTGTGGCAGAGCGGTCGGGTGTATACAACCTTACCTATGTGTTGGAAACATACAGAGGTTGTTTCTGGATGACCCATATATGTGTGTATATATACATAT
Source organism: Eustoma russellianum (assembly GCA_036186865.1). NCBI lineage: Eukaryota > Viridiplantae > Streptophyta > Magnoliopsida > Gentianales > Gentianaceae > Eustoma > Eustoma russellianum. Next base: position 31,628,746 of record AP025064.1, read on the forward strand.
ACATATATATATACACACACATATATGCATAAGTGTGTGTGTGTGTGTGTATGTAGGCGTATTACAGCTTATCCAAAAAAAAGGACAGATATGAAAATACAAAAAGAAGATTATACAAAAATTTTAAAATTTCAAATCTACCATTTAGCATGACTATCCTCCACTCAGTATCCTTTGATCTTAATTTATTAGAGATACAAATTGAAAAGGATAACCCCATTATTAGATTCATTCTGAAGCCATTGGAAGAAAGAATTACTTGCAATCGTCGTAAGATATCAATCAACCGTGATAGACGTCCCATAGCTCGAGTATCCATCAGAGATCTGTACTCTGGAAGTGGGAGATGAGAAAGGCGGAGGCCACGACTGCATTTCTCAATCAAATCATCAGACTTTTCAGTGGAACCTATAACCTGTAAATAAAGCTGAAGTGGCATGGCCCTAACAGCAGCATCTAGTTCAAACAATCTCCAACTGCTATGAGGATTGTTCAAGTCACTTTCAATGTTCCCAAAGGATATGACATCGCTTAGATAACTCCACAGGAAGATGTGAAGTAACTTTGTCCGCACCATTCTTCCCCGGACATACCCAGTAGCTCGCCTTGCTTCAGCTACCACAGTCTGATTATCCATATTTTTACTAGGAATTCTTTGGATATCATCCAGTACAGGAACCTCGTGTCCTTTCTTCAGTCGAGAATAACTATGGCGTCGCACCATCAAGTCAAAGGACCGAAATCTTTCAAGAATCTTTTGACACAATACTTCAGGAGACTCATCATACGTGGACGGGTGCAGGACCACCTCAGTGGGCCGAGTGCTGTCAAGGTTAGTCATGACAGGGACCTGAAAAGAAATGCATTTGCACTGACCTTCTTTCTGAAGTTTATTCAAACAGCGTTCTAATGTCCTCCTGTCCATTATTGTTTTCTTTTCCTTCTCAAGATTCTCAAGTCGTCTATGGAGGTCTGCTTTTATCAAGAACTTCTCTTCCTGCAAAGACAATTTCCAGATATTCACCATGCTTTAAGCTCTTATTTGACAGAGGAACAAGAGAGAGAAAAAGACCTCCAACATTTTAAGAATTCTCTGTTCTCTCTGTGCATTGGCTGCAGATAAGGTAAGACAAGGATACACAGCGTGAGATCGCCGCCTAGACGTAGTTGCAATGGCAGACGGTGAAACTTCAAGGGAAGGAACATCACATGGTTTCGAATTAAATGCAGCTACATCCATGCCACGAGGTTGACCACTTGGCTCAGAGTCACAATTATGAGTATTTTCAACAGAAACCAGCAAGTCCTCGCACTCTTTCCTTGCTGCTGCGCCATGAGAATCCTCTGGTCCAACTGATACACCATAAACTACTAAAGCATTATCTTTTGAAGTTGAACTATCTACCCCCACGGTGCTTTCAGCTGATTCCCGATGCATTTCCATATCTACTGGATGTGAAGGATCCAGAGTATTTTCAACCATAGGTACTTCAGACTTACGCAATGCCATATCAGTCTCAACGGAACTGACATTTTTAGATGTCCAAACCCGATAAGCAACTCCTCTGTTATGGTTTTCTGCCTGCAAATGCATACCACACCGAGAAAAGAAATGGAGAAGTCGATCATAGTATTGCTTGTTCCGCAGACCTAGTCTTTTCATAACCTGTTTACAAGGTCAAGGGAACACAACTTAGGAGTATAAACATCAAAATAGATGCACAGCATCACATATGCTAGACACTAAATTCTGAAAGGAACTTTACCACGATGAGTGAGGGAACATAAGTTAGGAGTATGAATATTAAAATATATGCACAGCATCATCTATGATGTAGGTGGAAACAAATTCACTTTCTTCCCTCTTTTTTCAGTCTCAGCCAGAAAAAGTAATCAACAGATTCAAGACCGAAATTTCTAGCCTTAATATATTTACCAAATTCCAACACAAAATCACTTATAGCTCCTTTCAGATTACAGCAATTTATCCAAAGGTTTGACAAATGAGACAAGAACTTCCTCCCATAACAAGTGCAGCATTCCACATAAGCTTGGGCAAAATTGCGCTAAAATCTGAACTCAAAACATTATCAGAAGGATGATCAGAAAACACCCACCCTTTCAGTACCCACTTATATATTATAGGAATAACAAAGAAAAGAATAAATATGAATACATATTCCAAGGGTAAAACATTCTCCTTCTAAGTCAAATTATAACTTAGAAATGGCTCCTGCCAGAACTTAACAAGCTTGAGAAGAATTTTTTGCCTTCTAAGTTAAGATCTTGCCAGAACTTCTTTTTTTGTTGTGTAAATAATCTTGCCAGAACTTAAAACAAGCTTGAGAACAAAAGGTAAATTATAGGCGATTTTGGTAACATCTCAGAATATCCTTGACAAAAGAGGATCATTGCGATCAATGCATCCAGTAGCAACAAAACTTGGAACAATCTGTTAGGATGCTTCCAAAACTTCAGCAAATTCATAAATTCGTTTTCTTCTTTTTTTTTTTTTTGTAATTATTCCTTTTCTTCTTTTCCTCTAAGCACATTCATAAAAGATGAAATAGAAGGCCCCTTATAGAATTTATCAAATTCAAACAGGGGAAAAAATGAATACAACACTAGTTAAAACTAATGACATCAGAAGCTTTTTGAGAAGAAAGCCCACATACTTCAGTGGTTGTCAACCCTATAGACCCTTCAGAATCAATCATATCATAAATTTGTTGCTCAATTGGAAGCTCTCTTATAGAATTTATCAATTTCAAACAGGGGAAAAAATGAATACAACACTAGTTAAAACTAATGATATCAGAAGCTTTTTGAGAAGAAAGTCCACATACTTCAGTGATTGTCAACCCTCTAGACCCTTCAGAATCAATCATATCATAAATTTGTTGCTCAATTGAAAGCTCTACAAGCTGCTCCGTTATTTGACCTCTCTTTCCTGATTTGATCAGTTGAAGACCATCAGGAATGCCTTTGCCTGATCCTGAAGACTTCGCTTCAAAAAGGGTTGGTGAAAACTTCTTCAACAATCGCAAACACGCAACTTCCTGCAAAATATGGTAAGAAACAAAGACATGCACAATGCATCAAATCCTTGCACAAGAAGGACATGATCCACCTAGCTATATATGTGCATATTTGGCGAGTGTGTTAAAAGGATGGTTGCTCACTTGCAAAGAAAGACATGAGAATAAAAATTGCGCAAGTTAACATATGTGTTTCCTTTGCAAGGTAAGATAATTGTACTCAATTGACGAACTTCAAATTCAGGTGTCCCTTAAAATATTGAGGCACCTTTACCAATTCTGCCTAGACTGCTTCTAAACACATGTGGGCACTGATGTATTCATCGACTACCTTATGAGTTGTCATCTTTTGAGAATCCTCGTATAAGTGAGCCTTCTTAAAAAGAAGATAAGATATCTAGCACCTAAACAAAATCTTATTCCTGGAATCTACTTACAACTTCTACAAATTCAGAAAATTGTAATGACGACTTTTAAAATAATAGTAAATAAAAATTAATAATAGACCAAAAGAAACCTAGATGTATCAGGAAATACAGAAAAGTTATGGACGGGCAAGAACTGGACATGTTGTGTATTACAAGAAAAGATAAGTATCATTATCAGCTATGCATGTGAGATTTATTAGCCATGAAGAATGTGGAACAAGGAATAAAATGTCAAACAAAACCATCAGCAGCAAAGTTCTTATAGTATTGCAGCATTCAAGCCAATTGCCAGAAACACTTAAACACAATACTGAAATTGACAGAAACAACAATGGAATGAGGCAGTAATATCATAAGACACATATCACATACCTTCTTGCTGACTTTCGCACAGAATTCTTCCACTATCTGAGCTTCTCTCAACTTCTTACATATCTAAAAAGAAACAATATCAGAAAAGCCAGAAATCACAATAAACAGTATTTCGCGTAACGTAATATTTTTTTGTGTGTGTGTGAAAGAGAAAACATAAAGGGTTAAATATGTATTAATTTCTCACATTCCTCCATGCTCTATGTCCTCGAATTCCTCGATAATTAAGGTCTCTCTTGATATCTGAGACAACAAGAACCTTCAAAGATACAAGTCAAAAAGCACATTACAGTTCAGTTGCTCCCCAAAAAACTCAAATCCAAGGTATCAGCCAGGTACGCCTAACCTTTCCTTCTGCTTCTTCAAGTTTATCACAAATAGCTTTGAGGGCAGGGAGAAAATCTTTTACATGCACATCCTCTTTCACAGATTCTTCAGTAAAGCCACTCCCAGTGGTCTCATCTGCAATATCACTCTCTGCAGCGGGAGTATCCTCTTTCATGATTTCAAGCCTCTTTTGACTACCTAAATGCTTTGCATACCGGTGTAAATAGAGCATATTCGTCATCACTGAAGTATTTTTGGGCTCCCTGTCACTGCAGGCTTCTTTTGTCCTTACCAGAGTTGATTGCCTCACAATCAATCCCCTAGTCTCAAGCTTCTTTAAAATATAATAAATGTTGTTTCCTCTAATATCAAATTCCTTAGCAAGGTCACTTTGCGTTATTCCATTCGTTCTGTAAAAACAAGAAAATCATCAAACATCCACTTATGACGATGAAAAGCTTCCAAATTTCTGTTTAGATTCTTGAGGTTGGCCTTTGTCATTCCATTTAGCATCAAGACAGCCATTCCACCAATAAATGGTAACACTGGAAAAACGGCAACACAATGTTGAGCTCTTTTCAGATGGGCGATTCACTACTCCTCTCCCAATTCAATTCCTTCCAGAGCAAGTTTTTTATACTACAAACAATTTCATTAACTCGCAAAGAGCAACAACAACATCATTTTCCCATTGCCTTAGAGGCTCCCGACAATGGTGGAATAAGACGGTCAGATGTAAGCAGCCTTACTCATATGTTGGAAACACACAGAAGTTGTTCCAGATAACCCATAATGAAAATTGTCTCAAGTATTGTGTTGATTGACTGCTATTTTATATTACAAGAAGTACAGACAATTTAGTTTAACTCACAAAGATCAAGTCTTTAAAAAAATTTTGGAACTTAAAGGTTATAAATCAGCTGTAATAAGAACTAAAAGTAAATATTGTACTACTATACGTGATGAATTTCGTCAAAGTGAAACACACGCTCAACAATGACTTGGCAAATCAAAAATGAGGGGAAAGAAACAAACGAAACCAATCATTTCAGGGTGCAGGTTTCTCTTTCCTGTAGTTTAGCGCCAAGTAAGACTTCAGTACACTTCTACACTCTGTGTTTTTCTCTACCTCTTTCACGCTTTGTACTTGTGTTTCTATACATGAGTACTAGGAAACTTCAAAAATTTACTGAAAAACGCAAACATTGTACACAGCATAAACTACAAGCAGAAAAATGCGCACAACGTACAAAGCATAAAGCTTATCTAAAAAGACGCATATAATGGCCAAAGCATAAACTTTCGGATGAATTCAAATCTCTCCTAAGTCCTAAACCCCTTAGTAAGTGCAAAATTACATGTGAAAAGAGGGGGTGGGGGGCAGAGGGAAGGTGAAGTGCAAAAGAAACGCATACACACGATACACATACAGTTTGTGTTTTTTGAAAACAGTCTGGTTTTACAGATTAAAAGCGCGCTATATTAAGGATCATTTTAGAAGCTAATATCAATCCATAAACTTTATGCTTTTAGTTTATTACGATGAATAGAAGAACAACCGCAAATTTGTGACACTTGACAAATAATCAACAAAGAGAATTCCAGCAATTCACTCGCCTAGCAATAGCAAGCCGCTCAAGCGTGCGGCGCTGAATCGGAGTAATGCTAGAAGCGGAGGCCTCAACATCATAAATTCCAACAAAATTGTCCCGCAGCCTCTCGGGAGCAACAATCTTCAAATCAATCTGCTCACACTTTTCAACGTCGTTGAGAATCAAGGAATCACGTTGAAAGCTGTAGGAAACGCCCTGAGACTCGAGCTGGAGGTCCGGGACCTCGAGGAGGTTGGTCCATACCGCCGCCTTAACGCCGGGGCAAAGGTCGAGGCCGTTGGCGGCGGCAACTGCCCGGACTTTCGGCCAGAGGTTTGGGAGAGTGAGACCACTGGTTCCTTGGGAACAGATTTCTTCAATGGCGGAGTGGACGATGGCATCCATGTAAATTATGACATGTTGGTTTGGTATATTGGGAATTTTCGTTGAGTCGAGGATTGAGGAGGAGAAAGGAAGGTTGCAGGTTCGAATCTCCAGGCGATGATAATTTAGGGTGAGAGGGCTGAAAAGTCTGCTTTTGTTGATGATTTTCATATTGTAAGTAGCAGTCGATCGACATAATCATTGTTGGAGTAACAGTTGATCGACATAGCTTAACTCATCATTATAGGTCATCGAGAAACCACCTTTGTGTATTTCTAACACATCGGTATGGTTGCATACATCCGACCTTCCATATTCCACCATAGACAGGAGATTCTAAAGCAATAGATAATGTTGTTGTTGTTGTTGTAACGTAGATGTTAAATGTTGATTTATTTAATTTAAATCCTCTGAATATAAATTTTGATATAATAAATTGTTAGTACAAATACTACAATAAAAATATACATGCTAATCAATTTAACTATCCTAGCATGCTTTTCCTTGTATACTAACAAGCGACTTGTACATGAATATCATTTATCTTATTTTTGCTTTGATATGGCAAAATATATTCCTTCTATTTTAAAAATATTGTCACAATTGATTTTTAGATCTAATATAATTACAATAGATGGAAAAATCAATTGTGGTAGTAGGATGTTAAACGATACGACATGACCTACCAGAATAAGTTTTTTTTTGGGATAAAATCTTGAATGTACAATTTTTTCCATCGAAATTATTTTCAACCTCATTAGCGCGTAAAAAGATCATCTCCCCCTGACAACAATAAAAGTATCATATCACCCCTCATCCTTCACTTCCTTACGGTTGCGGTAAATATTTTTACGGTTGCGGTAAATGAACTATTGCCAACCAACATGGTTGGCGTGGTGGTTCAGCACCTCGTCTTTAAGCATGTAGTTGGGGGTTCAATCCCCGCTCATGTGAATAGAGTAAATCATTTGGCCAGTCCCCTACCACTTCGTGTGCTGACCGTAGGGACGGATGATTAGTCTTCTGGCTTTCGGCTGGGAGGATACCTCGGGGCAACCCATTAAAAAAAGGAACTATTGCCGAATATCCTTCAAGGCACAATGTATTCAAGTGTTTGTTATATAGATTAAGGTGTTGAATTTATGTTTGTGTTTAAAAGTATGAAATATCATAGATTCTTTCAAGAAGAGAAGAAAAATGTGATATGCTTTTTTTTTCGTTTTTTTAAAGCCCTTTCAATATAAAATCACGTCTAAATTATAATTATATATATATATATATATATATATATATATATATATATATATATATATATATCTCTGTGTGTGTCTATATATATGTATGTGTGTGTGTATATATATATGTGTGTGTATATATATATGTATATATGTGTATCTATATATATATGTATGTATATATGCATATATATATATATGTGTGTGTGTGTTTTCAGCTAGCAAAGGAAAGTAAAAATCATGTAGACTAAAGAACTCACCCAATATTACAGCTTCATCTGTTTATGATGGTTTATTATTAAATTAAGGTAACGCAAGCAGAATGTTGCTTCTTTTTCTTAGAAAGATAGCCAAAGGTTGGGTTAGCTATTTTCCACACAATACACCAATGTAACACAAATCTAAACACATTTTTGTGGTTTTTGGTTTGGCCTTAATAGGTTCGAGCCAGATCAGGACAAGTCCTTCTTACTCCACAAGCTCAAACCCGACCCTTTAAACAAACTTATGACCCGCCAACCCGCAAAAGCAACGTGAACCCAACCTATCAGCCCGAAAGCGAAATGTCAATCTGCCAAACCGACACGTCAACCTATCAAATCCGAGGCACCAGAGTTGTCAAATTTGAACATTAAATTGGTAGACTAACCTAAACATGCCTCGTTAACACGAAAAATTTGGAATCAAGTTTATTTTTTGATACCCGCCAACACGTAAACCCAAACCCAATATAGTTGGCATCCCTAAAAAGGTTTTAGTATTGCATCATGGTTGGACAATGGACATTCAGGTGAAATCATGGAGTTGAATGTTTGCTTGTTGCAGACTTACTAATATGGGTCAAACCATCGACTTTTAGAACTTTCGAACATGAAACCAGACCATAGGTCGGACCACATGGGAAAACTCTCAAACTATGAGGTTGAACTTTCGACTTTTTTAACAAATCATCATCATCCTGACCCATTATATCCCAACAACAGCAATACTTTTTTAACAAATGTTTCACCTAAACCCCCCTTAGGTTATACCATGCCTTATACTTTACCTTTTCATAAATAGAGGACTCATCGAGCATTTTTATGCCATTTCTAAGCACTATGTTTTTTTTTTACCTATTATGCTGATCATCTTATCTCTTACTTATTCATGGAGGCAAAATCGTTTTAAAGACAATAACATTGATTGCGTCTCGTCTATATCTTGTTCTTCTATATACGTCTTTTATGTTTGTTCTTCCAATATCGTTGTATTTCTTTATACAATCCTATGTGTTTTCAAAGGAGTTTAAAAAATTTTGAGAATTACTTCTTTAATGTTCTCTTTCATTATTTTTGGTCCTTAATTTAGTTTTGTTACTTTCTTCTATACTTTATCATCTTCCATCTTCTAAATAAGAAAAGAAAAGAAACGGTATTGAAAATTTGTGCTCGTCTTAGCTATGTCTCCGACACCCATTATGCAATTTCTGAAAATGATCAAAAGTTTTCATACATGCTCCTACTAACCACACTCTATGTGCTGGGTTTGGATTCATTCACCCAAATTCTCTCACTCCACTCTCCCACCACACGACATGTGCAAGCAGAGGATGGTGAGGCTAAATGAGGGTTATCCGCATATAATCTTATCATCTTCTGCTACTATGTGTCGTACGTGGGTTGAGAGAATTTGAAGTGAGAAGATTGGTATGTGCTACCGTAACAAAACTCGCAATAAATGACGATCAAAGAGAATGCATAATCTCGGGGTTTATGTGAATGCGTGTGCTTCATTCTACTGTATTCTCGTTTGCCTATTACAATATGTGATTTTTCACAAACCACCACAGTCAAAAGCGTTCTAATATACTAGATTTTCGCGTTTGCGCGGGTCCAGAGAGACCGGATCGCTTCGTGATCAGATGTACGCAGTTTTATCCTACATTTTGTGTAATAGTCTATTTCTGACTTCATTTTTTGCGAGAGTCTATTTCTGACTTCAAAGTCCCAAAACAGCAACCTTACTAGTTGGCCTTAGGGGTGCCCTCATAAACCAGCACAGTCCATGACCATTAAATTTGCAGCCTTTTGGTACGTCTTGCCTTGGCACTTCATAAATCTCTAGGTTGAACCCCAACCAGTAAGGGTCCCTGTCACATCCAGTCCTAAAGGTAGTGTAGAGATGTAAATCAGGTATCCAACGGCCCGTTAGCAAGAGCTTGGTCATTTACACAGTAGTTTGCATAAGGAACCTCCAGCACTGCAGGCAAGCCTACAGGCCAAGGAAAGGTAGTGTAGGGATGTAAATCAGGTACCCAACGGCCCTTTAGCAGGAGCTTGGTCATTTACACAGTAGTCTGTATAAGGAACCTCCAGCACTGCAGGCAAGCCTACAGGCCAAGGAGCTCCCACACTATGCACTTGATGGGAAGGGTTTTATTGCATTTGCCAAGAATTGAATCCCTGACCTCCCTTTTGAAAACCCCTGTTCAGAACCAGTTGGGCTATGTCCTGGGACGGCACATGATAAATCTCGTTAACATAACACATTTAAACAAGAAATTTGTGACAAAATATCTCACAATCAACATGGGCTCTCTTCAGACAAGACTAGAAAACTACATAAAATCCTCAAAAGACACCAATTCACATAATAGAACAGGCATGAGCATTATCATCACTAAACATATCACTTGTGCGATCTGCAATGAGAGCCGAGGAAGGGCGCTCAGGGAAGTAGCCATGGTCATGACCATTGTATCCATGTTCGCGATAATTGTAAGAAGAGTAAGGATTAAACGGGGAAGAAGACGGATCCACCGCGTAATACGTGGCAGGATGGCGGTAGAATTTGTTGTAGTACTTGTAGTTGAAATCATGGTACTCTGGGATGTATGGAGATGGCCATAGTTCAGCTTGCCTTCCTGTTTTTCTTGCTGATTTTAGAACCTTTTTGGGGTCAGCATAACCTGTGACTGTCACCTTTTGCATGTCCATGTCTATATCCACACTGTCCACTCCTGCAAAATTATGTGCAAATCTTTATGTTAACACAGTTTAAAGATTCTACTGAACGTTTACGGTGTACTAATCTCCTGCGTCTGCGTAAGATTCTACGCAGCTTTACCCTACTGTGCAACTTGAGTATTGTTTCAAAGTACTGTTTGTATAACATGGTGTGGACTCATGTACTACAAAGGGTATTCTTTAAAAACAACGACAACACATAACTAGTATATCCCAACAACAGCAAAAGCTATCGCTGGGGTCTAGGGAGGTGATAAACAGACAAACAATACATTTATCCTCAAAAAAAATAAAAAAGTCAAACAAAGAAATATTAATAAAATCTGAAGGTGCCCTTGTCACTCACACAAAAATAAAACAATCTGGTTTGGTGCTACAACTCCCTAATCTCTTCCCCCCTCTCCCTCCTATCAAAACAATGCTCGCACAGTGCACAAGATACAATCGAATGAGAATTTTTCCTTTTTTGGTTCCTGTAGAGAGGCATGCCATCGTGGTCTTCTATTGTATAAGTTGATAAATATTGTATAAGTTTTATTACAGTTGTATAGGTTTTCTACCTACTAAATGAATGTATTTCACTATTTAATGTGTATGTTCTGCAAATATTATACAAGTTTCAGATGAACGTCCTTCCAGATGAACCAAAGAATTCACTGGTTCAATCTTTTACTCTATTTATGGTCCAAACCATCAGCTTATGGCATCTATAAATATTGTGTCATCTATTCAGGTACATATTGTTGTTGTTTGAACAAATTGGTTTTTGATGATTTGCACAAGGTAGTTGATAACTTGCACAATGTAGGAGTTTCAAAATTGTGTAACAAATTGTCTTTGGTTTTTCAACTGTTTTGGTTCTCAAAAGGTTTTGACAACAAACCTATGTTCAAAACATTAAACGCTACATTAAGCGCTTAATGTTATAAAGGTTCAAAACAGAAAGGTTCTGTAGCGCTTCATAAAGCGCTTAATCTCATAAAGTTTTTGGACAGAATGTTCTGGGAAAGACATAAAGCACTTCATGACGTCTTGATCTTAAGTGCGAAGTCATTACAAGCAAAAGTCTCTGCAGAAACATTAAACGCTACATCAAGAGCTTCATCTCATGAAGAATTTGGATAGAATGTTTTAGTGAAAACATAAAGCGGTTTATTAGGAAATGTCCTTGAGTGCGAGTCACTTTGAATATCTTATTAAAATAACCTATGCGCAAACCGAATTCTACCGTAGGTACAACTTTCTCTTTCCTCTAACTTTGAGTTGACAAAAGTGCTTTTTATTTTTCCTATGCAATCATTACATTTGTAGCTTGAGCCAAAAGGTCAATCAAAGGTAGATGAGGAAAATCTTATCCCTTTTTGTGCTTAAGAAGAGAAGCTTCCTCAACAAGCTTTTGAATTCACCAAGAAAATCTTTTCAAGACAATGAGGTGTCAACATATGAGAGGATGTCTTCTTTCATTCTTCTCTGTCTTCTCCAACAGTTGGAAGATTGGTCTATAAAGTTTGGAAGACTTCATTTTTGAAAGATAACTTTCTTCCTTTAAACTCTCAAGTCTTCATTGTTATTTTGCTCTCAAAATCGTTGTATAGATTACTTTATTGTTGAGAGTGTTATTATAAAGAAAAAGAAGAAATCTTCTTCTAAGTGAGGATTGTGAGGAGCAAAGTGGAGGTTGTTGGTCAAGGAGCACAGCATCTTCTTGTTGGGCAAAACTCAAGCTTTCAAGAGCTAGTTGATGGTGTAGGAGCTACATCATACTCCATAGAAGGTTTCTTTGATGCAAAGAATATCTTAAGCAGGCTAGGCTTCAAAGAGGTTGAGTGTTCATTGTTCTTGAGCTAGGTTTGTTAAACCTAGGTTGTTTTTGTATTTTCTTTGATTGTTGTCTCCTCCCAAAAAGAAATAACAATCGCCTTGTTCAAAAATCCTTCTTGTTCAAAGCAAGAAGGTAGAGGAGTAGAGTCTTTGACCTGAACCTCTATAAATTTGGTGTTCTTTTATTTCCTCTAGTTATCTTCTTCAAAGAACACTTCAAGTATTGGTTAAATCACTTCCATTGCAAAAATAATGGAAAAAGAACCATACTTTGATTAACACAATATTCAACCCCCTCCCCCTCTAGTGTGTTTCACGGACCTAACACATATAGAGTTGAATGTCTCACTGGAAGCAAACTCTGTATCTCTTGAGATGGAGGTTTTGTTTGTCTGTCTCTAACCCTTCCGAGATACCTAGCAATGGCTTTTGGTATCGTTAGGATATATTAGGTAGGATTATTGTTGTTGTATTTATAGATATTACTAGAGTTATATAACACCTATTGGTTCAATAGTATACAACCTGCATATAACATAGAGATGTATAGGACTCGACATGGTATACCTCCATTTTAAGGTTTAAATCGTTAGATTATTGACTTCTATGAGTGCTAGTTGAGTTAAATAACTATATATATATATATATGTGTGTATACACACACACATATATATATACATACATACATACATATATATATATATATATGTATGTATGTATGTATGTATGTATATATATATGTGTATGTATGTATGTATATATATATATATACACACACACACACATATATATATACATACATACATACATACATATATATATATATATATGTATGTATGTATATATATATATATACATACATATATATATATATAAAGAGCGTTCTCGGTGCACAAGTCTCCTGCATTTGCACAGGGTCCGAGGAAGAGCCGGATTGCTTTGTGATCTGATGTACACTGCCTTACCATACACACTTTGTGCAAGAGGCTGTTTCCGCGGCACGAACATGTCACATCAATGTCAAAAAACAGCAACCTTACCAGCTGCTCTAAGCCTCGCTTTTTCTCATTTTTTTAAAAAAAATTAGGGAGAAGAATCGAACTCGATACCCAGGAATGGGATAAATGCTACTCAAACGCTAGATCTAAAGGTTTTTCGCCTCGCTTTCTCTCATATATACACACACGTGTGTGTGCGCATATGTATAGATATAGAGAGAGAGAAAAGACCGGTGCACTAGGTTCAATCTTGTACTCCTTTTAGATTATTGAGATATAATACCGCTAGTTAAGTAAATTATCAAATCTTATATGTCACGCACATAGAACATAACTGGAAACAAAGCAGACGTTAATTTAAAGGATATCATGGACTCTTCCACACAAATCAAATCAAACAAACGTTTAAACTTTGTTACCATCAAGTTTCTGCAGAGCCTTCTTTACCCTGCTCACGCATCCAGGACAGTCCATGTGCACTCTCATCACTACAATCTACATAAACATTAATCAATTAATAAATAAAATGATTATAGAATAAACGTATCTGCATATATAGCCATGGCTATCATAACTAATAATAGTATAACATATGTTACACTTCTTTTTTTTTCATATACCAAGGGCAGTACCATCACGCTGTTTTGCTTAAAAGATCTCTTAATACTATATATTACTTCTTCTTATATAGGGATAAATGCAGGCCCAAACTGATTTGGTATGAGCGGAGTACACATAACCTACTAGATTTGTACCTCTCTGAGTACATGGTCCAGGATAGGAGTTCATGGAGGCAGATGATTAATGTTAACGAGGTTTAGGTAGGATATAGGGCACCTTAGAGTATATATATGCTTAGACACTCTTGACTTTGCATTTTTCTGTGTTTGTCTTTATCTTTCATTATTTGTGTATGTATACGTTTGTGGCGATCTTAATATCAAAAACTTTCTATTTGTATTTACTAAATATATTCACTGACACACTAGCACACTGTATTCCTATTATTGTGTCATTTATATAGGTACATATAGAGCCGGGAGTCTCACTGAAAGCAAACTCTCTATCCTTTGTAATAGAGGTATTGTTTGCCTGTCATTCACCCTCTCCAGACCCTAACAAAAACTTTTGTTATCGTTGGAATATACTAGGTATGCATTGTTATTGTTATTACTTCTTCTTATACGATCGATCAGAGTAGTGTTGACAAAATCACCATCACATGAAGTCCATATATATTTTAATATAATTATTTTCACTATGTTCATCGCTTCCATATACTCCTACACACATACACACACATACACACACAACTATTGATCCTGGCAGTTACTTTCTTCATAGCTTGCACTTTCTTTTATCTTAAAATTTATGGGTAATGGCGCATGCATACACTTAGGTGGCGTTTGGTTCGTAATTACATATCGGAATCAGAATCGGAATGAGAATGAGGGTATGAGTTTGGAGGATATGAGTTTGAGTCTAAATTTGGTAATTGTTTGGTATTATAGTGCAAATAGATATGATAGACATTGACGATGTTTGGAATGTATCAGAATTGAAATGAGTATCGAATGTATGTGGCCGAAAAATGGCCGAAAAAATTTGACCGGCCAAAATAGTGACCGGCCGGCGGCGTTGACCGGCCATACCCATCATACCCCCTCATTCTCCCATATTGATAGACTAGGGGCTAGTATATCAAAAAAAACAATATCCATTACTAAATACTTAGATATCAAACTGAAACTCATACCTTCTATTTCTCCAAACAAACAACTTCAATAGGTTAGGAAGAATCCAAATCCATTCTTTTATTCCTAAACCCTCCAACCAAACACCATCTTAAAAGAATACATCATAGAACTTGAAAGCAGAAAAAACAAAAGCATAAAACTGTCTTCTGAATAATAAGGCAACAAAAACGATGCAAGAAATTAACAATTAAACACACACTTCCATGCAAGAAATCTCAGATTTACCGGAAAATATATACATAAAAGAGTTTAGGGAGCTAACCGTGGACATCTGTGTAATTTCATCATCATCAGATGAAAATAATGTGTCTTTAACCTTTGAAGTGATGTCTTTAAGATATTCATAAGAGTTCTTGATGATCATGATGGATTTTGGAATGTAGAGAATTTTCTGATGGAAAAAACAATGCTGAAACACTGACTTAAAACGGGAAGGGAGTCTCCTTGTTATAGAAAGCTAGAAT
This sequence comes from Eustoma russellianum, assembly GCA_036186865.1. Lineage (NCBI taxonomy): Eukaryota > Viridiplantae > Streptophyta > Magnoliopsida > Gentianales > Gentianaceae > Eustoma > Eustoma russellianum. The sequence continues at coordinate 31,644,170 of AP025064.1, forward strand.
CTAATTTGAATAATAAAGAAAAAAAAAAGAATTGGACAGTATTTTAAGTGTAAGAATGTTTAAACTTGTGATGTGACTGAGCTTATGCTTTTTCGTTATTGTGAAAAATGGCATTTTGTTACTAGCTAGGTTACCTTATTATTTATTGAGCGGCCAATTTTTAGGCTAACATGTATTGGTCCGTTAACAACAACATTACTTCATTGTCTTAGAGACCCCTACCTAGGGCAAAGTGTAGCAAGTCGGATGTACGTAACCATACTAATGTGTTAGAAACACATAGAAGTTGTTTCACGATGACCCATAATGAAAATTGCATCAAGATGTTTTAAGGTTCAAACCTGCAAATGAGGGTTTTTTTCTACTGTATAATAATTTATACTTCAATACTATAATAGTTGTTTTGTAGTGTTATATGGTTATATTACGGTGGTTTATTCTATGTATTATGATTGTTTATGTTGCACCGTATAGTAGCTCGTATTTTAATATTATGTATAGGAAAAAGGCCAACAACTACAAGTTAAGATAAAATCAATATTAATCAAAACATAATCATCATCAGGACTACTATGGTGGCTAAAAGGATAAGATTGGTTTAAAGTACGAACATACAAATTACATTAGCCTTGATTTGAGCTGCTACAAGTGGAGAAAATGCTATAAATGACGTTTATCTTAACCTTAACTGTTAAGCTAAAGTACATATCAACAACCATATCTAGTATATTCTAACAATAACAACACATATCTAGTATATTCCAACGACAGTTAAAGCTATCGATAAGGTCGGAAGAGTGAGAGGTATGCAAACAATATATCCATCTCAAATGATAGAGATTTTGGTTCCAGTTAGACCCCGGCTCTATATGTACATACATAGATGACACAATAATAGAAATATGGTGTGCTAGCGTACTAATGAAGGGACTTAGTAACACAAATAGAAAGCTTCCGATATTAAAAATAGGTATAGCCATGTATATATACAAATAATGAAAGACCGAGACAAAGAAAAATGTGAAGCCAATCTAGAGTGTTAAGAGTATATAATCCCCTAAGTATACTCTAATGTGTCCATATATCCTGTCTAAACCTCATTAACCTCTGCCTCCATAAACTCCTATCTTGAAGCATATCTTCAGAGATGTGCAGATCTAGTAGGTAATGCTCTCACGTATTATATAAATACAAATATGTGTAGTCTTATCAATTTTTGTACGTATATATTGACGCATTTGTATCCATTTTAGTTCTGACCCCTCTCCCGTGTGGCTAAACCTTGGACAAATCAATATATAAATACAGTAAATTTTCAATTCTAAAAGGGCGTCAACTGGAAGGACAAAAAAGGCGGGGAGTTTGAAGACAAAATAATACACAAATGGTCCGGCCAGTTACTAAATAATGCCAGGAGGGGCCTATGAAAGAGCACTCTGAAAAATGCTTCTGTTTGTATTATTCTATACCTAACATTTTTTAATTTTATTCATGACTTAATGTCTAATAAAAAATGGTCCAGTCTATACAAAATTGACGTTTGAATTTTTTATTAGTAAGTTTTGAATAATCTCATAATTACTCCAGCTATCATGTAAGCCATGCATGAAAGTTAATGGTGATTGGGCACTATGATTTATATAAATTATTAGATACATGAATTTTTGCGTTTGTCTTTGTCTTTCATTATTTGTTTGTTCATTACGTGTCTATGCAAGTACATATAGAGCGGGGTCTCGCTGGAAGCGAACTCTCTATCATTTGTGATGTAGATATTGTTTGATCGTCTCTCATTCTCCCCAGACTCTAGCGATAGCTTTTGCTGCTGTTGGAATATGCTGAATATGTGTTGTTGTATTAGCTACATGAATAAGTATGAAAAATTGCCGTGTCATTTTGTCACATTGTATGGAAATCTTTAGAAGATCTTTCCTTGTTAACGATTAATTAATTGTCTCGACAGTGATTTGTTATAATGATTTTCTTATTTAATATTTCATATTCCCACTGTTGTAGTGTTGTACTTATTTGTTTGGTCTTAGGTGTAGAAAAGAATTGCATACCCTTTTTCTTTTTCCAAATAATTGTTAGCTTCTTCAGCATCAACTATAGAACAATGTAACAAAATTCAAGAAAACGAAATACTATAAACTACTACAACAACACATACGCGGTATATCTCAACAATAGCAAAAGTTATCCTTAGTGTCTATGGAGGATAAGAGGCAAGTAAACAGTACATCCATCCCAAAAGATAGAGATTTTGCTTCCAGTGAGACCCCAGCTCTATATGTACCTGCATAGATGACACGATAATATAGATATGATGTTCTAGTGTATTAGTGAAAAAATTTAGTAAAATACAAATAGAAATCTTCCGATATTAAAATAGCCATAACCGTGTATTTGCACAAATAATGAAAGACAAAAACAAAAAAAAATATGTAAAGTCCAACAAAAATATAGAGAGTATCTAAGCAATTAAATATACCTAAGGTGCCCCTATATCCTGGCTATACCTTGTTAACCTTAATCCTCTGCCTCCATGAACTTCTATCTGGTACCATGTACATAGAGATATGCAAATCTAGTAGGTCATGCCTAATCTGCTCATCCCAAGTCAGTTTAGGTCTACATTTACTCCTCTTTCCCTCTACAATGAGGCTTTAAACTGCTCTGAGAGACGCCGTTGTCTGTCTCCTTTTTGAAATAACAACAATTGCTCTGATATCAATTGAAGTAATAACGGATTCAAAACACAACGAGTATAAAGCACAACTCACTTTATTAATATTCGGAAAATAACTCAAAACCGAACAACGTTTCTTGGCGTCTTTGTCAATGACCCTACCCAGCATTGACTCACCAATCACCCTATCCGGGATTGGTATTTTACACTCTTGCTCTTGGCACTCTTGGCGCTTGGCACTCTTGGCGTTTGACGCTATTGGCGCACCAACTACTATGGCCGGCCTTCTTTATTTATAGACTAAGTAGTCTAAACAAAACTAAACCCTAATAGGAGTAGATAAACATCATTAAAACAAATCCTAACTAGAATAGATACAACCAACTAAGGAATATTAAGACAATGACTCTATCTTTAATTCCTACTAATTATAATCCAAATCTAACAAGGAAATTATCCAACAATTTTGACATGTCCAAACTATCTCAGTCTATCAATCTATCATTCCTAAGGGAAAATATATAACGCGTCGTTAATGTGGATAACTATGTACTGTTTCTGTGCTAATATTTCAATCGTGACAATATTTTTTTCAAATACATTATGAATGTCTAATTAATATCTAATTTTTAATAAGAAAATTTTGAATATATTAGAGAATATAAATGTGTGAATCTAGTTTTTAAAAAGTTTTAATGTTCTGGTATATGTAGTTATTCCAAAACGATATCAGCCTTCAGGTTTGTGTGGGACAAGCAAAAGATGTTATATTTTGTTTTGTGTGTGTGTGTGGGGGGGGGGGGGGGGGGGGGGGACACCGCAAGCTTTAGTTGAAAAGAACTTAAAAACCACAACGTCTTTGTAATACCAGAATTATGTCGGTTATATGATTTATATCAATTTCAATTTTCATATTTAGTATATCCCACCGGTATCAAAAGCTATCGTTAGAATCGGAAAAATTGAATGGCAAACAAAGAATACCTCTATTTTAAGGGTTATATGATTTATATATATCGGCAAAAAATAAAATAAAGGAAAAAAGAAACAACAAGAAGAAAAAACGAGAGCTGCATTAGAGAGGAAGGAGAGGGAGGAGATGAGACTTATAGGTTAGAGTTATGTCCTATCGTTATTAAATTGATCAAAATTTATAAATAATAACGGTCTCAATCTAGTCTTTAGTGCAATGTTCGAATGTTTTATTCTCCAACTTATAGTAAATTAAATTTTAAACGCAAAATATTGAACAAACATTTCAACTTAATTCTTTAAATTTTCCTAACCGAGTCTATCGACATGTGATCATCTCCTAAGTAATCACTTATATCTCTTCTAAAATGCCAATCTATGCAGTTTTCCTAAATAAAAAACCGCTGCATATACTAAGATAATATGTATTTTTAATAGAAAAAAGTAGTTTTATAGTTTAGGAAAGAAAAAAGAATATTACAGGAAAAATCTTGGAGCAAAAGGCTATACCTTCGCCCTGAGGTCATCCACTGCTCCAGTCTCAAGGAGCATGGTAGAGGATGCAAATCAGGAGCTCAGCGGCCTTCTAAGTTGGGTGAGGACCTACGCAGTGACCCACACAAGGTTTCTCTCTGCAAACTAGGCTTTCGTCCTAGCATCAGTAGAACATCGACACAATGTGTGTCTCTGAAATCGAACTCTTGACCTTTTGAAGCAACTCTCAACCTGATAAACCATAGTTAGTCGTCTGTTACTCAACTCCAATGACCCATCGCTCAAAACATTGCAAAGCCCTGGCATAGCTGTTCAGCCCCGGCCGCACCTCAGCATGGTAGCACAACATTAAAGAATCCGCCAAGGTCTGCACCTCGGCACTACAGTTTATATCCCGACGACTACTACAGCAGGATAAGGCTATGTACTTCGGCAAAAGCTCACCTGCGTAACACCTCTAACCATACACTTCAGCAAGATTTGGCTATATACTACCGCAAATGAACTAGGTATCTAGGGTCCTCAGACAGAGGTAAAATTCAAATATCATGGCTACAGCTGGATTTCCTTCCAGAACACGCTAGTGATATAATGGCCAGCCTGTTAGTCAGGCCATCAATCATATCAGCAGACCTACTGTGTCTTAGGCTCTCTGCACCAAGCAAACGTCATTTCCACAATCCACTATCAGGAGCTAAAAGCGGAAAAAAGTCTATAAAGAGAGACACTTTTACTTCAAAAGGGGGATATACTTTCGGCTCCTCGGTAAATACTGTGAGAAAATCCTAACTTCTCTTTTTACATTACATTCTCAGTGAGATATGGCCCAAACTGACTTGAGCGTCGGAGGGTTTTTCCCGGGATCAACCCCCCGGGACCTCTGATATGTGTTTCTTTGTGCATATCATTTGGCGTTATTCCAGCTAAATATTCTCAAAGCCCGGTTAACAAATCTTTCATGATTAACTGACGGAACTATTTTGAGGTCATCCAGACCCTTGGTGAAGATCCGGCTTCATCACAACCTAAATACCAACCGAGCTATACCAGGAGACAAGAAAATCTATATGCATGCCTAACCCACTCCCATCCACCCTCTTCTATTGGTTTGACTGGATGGAAGAAGTTCGACGGGAACAGCAAGTTGGGCTCGATTGAAGTGAATAAAGAGCGAAATGCCTTAACAAATCTTTCATGATTAACTGACGGAACTATTTTGAGGTCATACAGACCCTTGGTGAAGATCCGGCTTCATCATTTGGCGCTAGAGGAAGGGCCCCTTAGTCCTTTAACCCAGAAAACAGCTACTCGAAGTTTCTCTAAAGACTGTTCAGGAGCTTTTCTAATTATCTTAGGAAGCTATCGAGAGAAAGATGAGTAACAGAGACAGTCACAGAACCAAACAACCCATGACATCTAGGAGGAGTCAAAAATCTTCTCAACAACAAACTGATCAATGCTCTACGGAGCCGGAAGAATCCTCAACCCCCATTGCTTTCACATATGAAGAGCACATGCGAGTCATTCGCTATGTGGCTCAAAACCTGGAGGTCTTCCATGATGTGGTAAAGGAGATGGCGGGGAAGGCGTCTGTAGCAAAGTCCAGCGGGACCAGTTCCAACAACTCCCACCCACTGGATCATATGGAGTATTCTCCTACTCGGTCTGGTTACTGTCCCAGACGTCAGGATAAGTCTATGACCAAGGTGAAGCGGCCAAAACAAAAATCTGGCCAGCAAAGCTGGAGATATAATCAAAAAGCTTCCCTGTCTTTGAAACATGGCAGGAAAGCTGATGATAGAGGCAAAGCACTGTTGCAGGAAAGGTGATCTGTTGAGATTCGGCTAGGAGGCCGAGGAAAGGAAAGGAATTCTCTGCTGGCCTCTAAAGCTCATATCCTTTCCTACATGAGGAAAAAATCTCTGGCAAAAGAACCCCAGCCCCCTGCTGGACCAATCCGTAAAAGAAACCATCAACTGTATTGCCTCTATCATCATGATATTGGTCATGATACAGAAGATTGTAGACAGCTTGGACAAGAGATTGGGCGCCTTATTGAGCTGGGTCACCTGCAGCGTTTCTATAATCCCAAGTCTAGGCTTCACAACAGGCTAGACTTTGGTAAATCCCCTCCAGAGGAGATCTGTAAACCCAGATATCACCAGGGTTTTCTAGGAGATGAAGATTCGGATTTCGATGAAGGGGGGACACAAACTTCTGAGCATATAAGGCTAATCTAATGGCCATGGACCCTGATTCGATCAAATCGCGGTGTGTTTCTTCTTGTCTTCATCTGGTATCCTCCGGCCCAGCCTTATGTTATAGGGATCAGTCTCTTGTATTTAACTGGACATTCATGTCTGGTATTCAACCTGGAAAATTAAGTCACCAATTGATGCATGGACCTATAAGCTATGCTTGTTTATCACCCACAGTGAAAGTGGGGGCATACCCAGCAGGTCTGGAAGGTTGAGCAGGTCTCAACATCATCTTTACCCAGCAGGTCTGGAAGGCTGAGCAGGTCTCAGCAGGATGGGACAGGTTTCTTGATGTTCTTACGCAGCAGGTCTGGAAGGTTGAGCAGGTCTCAACATCATCTTTACCCAGCAGGTCTGGAAGGCTGAGCAGGTCTCAGCAGGATGGGACAGGTTTCTCGATGTTCTTAGGCAGCAGGTCTGGAAGGTTGAGCAGGTCTCAACATCATCTTTACCCAGCAGGTCTGGAAGGCTGAGCATGTCTCCGCAGGATGGGACAGGTTTCCCGATATTCTTACCCAGTAGGTCTGGAAGGTTGAGCAAGTCTCAACATCATCTTTACCCAGTAGGTCTGGAAGGCTGAGCAGGTCTCAGCAGGATGGGACAAGTTTCCCGATATTCTTACCCAGCAGGTCTGGAAGGCTGAGCAGGTCTCAGCAGGATGGGACAGGTTTCCCGATATTCTTACCCAGCAGGTCTGGAAGGTTGAGCAGGTCTCAACATCATCTTTATCCAGCAGGTCTGGAAGGTTGAGCAGGTCTCAACATTATCTTTACCCCAGCAGGTCTGGGAGACTGAGCAGGTCTCAGCAGAGCGGGATAAGTCCCCTACATCTTTACCTCAGCAGGTCTGAGAAGGTTGAGCAGGTCTCAACATTATCTTTACCTCAGCAGGTCTGGGAGACTGAGCAGGTCTCAGCAGAGCGGGATAAGTCCCCTACATCTTTACCTTAGCAGGTCTGAGAAGGTTGAGCAGGTCTCAACATTATCTTTACCCCAACGGGAGACTGAGCAGGTCTCAACAGAGCGGGATAAGTCCCCTACATCTTTACCTCAGCAGGTCTGAGAAGGGTGCCACGTCACTGGAACAAGATTTGCTTGCCTTCGCAGTTCAGCTCAGCCACACCAAATCTGGGAGTAAATGATAAACCATAGTTAGTCGTTTGTTACTCAACTCCAATGACCCATCGCTCAAAACATTGCAAAGCCCTGGCATGGCTGTTCAGCCCCGGCCGCACCTCAGCATGGTAGCACAACATTAAAGAATCCGCCAAGGTCTGCACCTCGGCACTACAGTTTATATCCCGACGACTACTACAGCAGGATAAGGCTATGTACTTCGGCAAAAGCTCACCTGCGTAACACCTCTAACCATACACTTCAGCAAGATTTGGCTATATACTACCGCAAATGAACTAGGTATCTAGGGTCCTCAGACAGAGGTAAAATTCAAATATCATGGCTACAGTTGGATTTCCTTCCAGAACATGCTAGTGATATAATGGCTAGCCTGTTAGTCAGGCCATCAATCATATCAGCAGACCTACCGTGTCTTAGGCTCTCTGCACCAAGCAAACGTCCTTTTCACAATCCACTATCAGGAGCTAAAAGCGGGAAAAAGTCTATAAAGAGAGACACTTTTACTTCAAAAGGGGGATATACTTTCGACTCCTCGGCAAATACTGTGAGAAAATCCTAACTTCTCCTTTTACATTACATTCTCAGTGAGATATGACCCAAACTGACTTGAGCGTCGAAGGGTTTTTCCCGGGGTCAACCCCCGGGACCTCTGATCTGTGTTTCTTTGTGCAGATCATTTGGCGCTATTCCAGCTAAATATTCTCAAAGCCCGGTTAACAAATCTTTCATGATTAACTGACAGAACTATTTTGAGGTCATCCAGACCCTTGGTGAAGATCCGGCTTCATCACAACCTAAATACCAACCGAGCTATACCAGGAGACAAGAAAATCTATATGCATGCCTAACCCAGTCCCATCCACCCTCTTCTATTGGTTTGACCGGATGGAAGAAGTTCGACGGGAACAGCAAGTTGGGCTCGATTGAAGTGAATAAAGAGCGAAATGCCTGAACCAAGTCACCTATTTTTTTTTTTTTTGGGGGGGGGGGGGGGGGTTTGGACAAACCACGCAAATGAAGGAACTTTATATTTGGAAATACATCATTTTTGGACAAACCATGCAAAAACAAGAGGCTGACCTATCCGATATAAGAGTCGAGTCATCAGGTCTCAGATTTACATATCTTTTAATTGATAAATTAGATTCGGTTATAAAAATCAATTCAGCGGATGACTTTGCCAGGGAAAATTATTGCGCTGAATAATAGGTGACAAGTAACTCATGGCATAATTTAATTGAAAATGATACAATGGTACATAAGAAAAGAGTCTTTGTAGAACAAGAGACAGACCTATCCGATATAAGAATGGAGTCCTCAGTTATCAAATTTACATATCTTTCAGTTGATAAAGTAGATTTAGATATAAAAATCAAATCAGTAGATGACTTTGCCATGTAAAAGTATTGCGTTGAATAATAAGTGACAAGTAACTCGTAGCATAATTTAATTGACAATGATACAATGACACACAAGAAAATTATGATGAACACAATAGTGTGTTTATCTCTCTCTTACTCCCCCCGTTAAAAATTTGCACTCCATATTTTTACCACCACCACCATAAATTCACCCCAAGAAATATAAGACAAAACGCAATTGCCAAAGGTATTGGAACATTACAAATCTTCCAAGAAAGTAGTCAATAGGAGATGCTCTGACCATGACGAATCTGATCGATGAAAACGATATAAAAAGAAAAACAAAACAAAACAAAAAATAAATAACAAACTAAAAAAACTAAAACTAAAGCTAGAGGACGGAAAGCGTGTTTGATAGGGTAGCAACCTTTCTTTATGACGAATTCTTTGGTTTCGGATATCAATAAACAAACAGTTTTTCATCCTGTAAAAATTTATTTGTCACACAGAAAAATCGACATATAATGTTCATGTTATATGTAATTCATTTGTTTTAATCTATCCGTTGAATATTTTATACGGTAAATGTAATATATATATTTGAATACATGGTAGATGTATCCAAGTAAAACTTATGATTTTTCCTTCCTTCATCATGTCCTTCTTGTCAGATGTGTCGGTTTTGCTAACTCTAACATGACACATTTGAATTCTTGATAGCAGTCGAAATCCCTCGTCCTAGGCCCTCACTACTTCAACCTCATAGAACTGGTGGAAGATGCAAATCAGGTGCCAGTAGCCTCAAAGATAAGTGAGGCGGCATACGAGGACCCACACAAGCTGCCATCTACAAACTAGCAGAAGTGGAGCAATTGCCCCTTACAGACTAGCAGAAGTAGAGCACCCACACTGCGAGTGTCTTCGGATTCGAACCGTTACCTTCTTGATAGTAATACTCAACCTGAGTACCAACTAGAATACGCACTTGGACGACACATTTGACAATGAAATAATCATTCTTTTTGTGTTTTGTGAGTGTTGTGTTGTGCCAAGTGGCCCAAGTCAAAAGAATAAGGCATGAAACCTTCCATTCCATTTTAATGGATTCATGATACCAGACCTGTAAAAATAATTTGACTTCATCTATGGCCTGTGATAAGCCAGAAATGGTCCTTTGTTAGTCAAGAACGGTCAACGGTAGGTTCGGGTTGTGAGGTGTTACCCCGGCACCTTGGCCGTTGCTGCTCGGTAATGTTATACCTCGGCCTCACCATGTCTCACCTAAAGCGCACCTCAACTAAACGAGCCTCAACACATCCCGGCCGTAACGTGTATCGGCATTCCTTCATATCTCGGCCACAACACATCTCGGCCTTAGCTCCCTCTGAGTCGACAATCGCAGACCGTTTCAGGCATCAAACCTTGGTTAGACCGAAGCAGTCATCCTGACAGGTCGGCTTACGCTCTATAGAGTCGGCCACTAACGCTGTATCGGCCACGTGCGTCCCAGAAAACAGACCCTACGGCCTAAGCCACTTCAGGCATTTTTGGTCGGTCATACGTTTAAGGGGTCAAGCTCGGCTCTTGGAGTTTACCCTGGGTAATCCTACGGGGTAAAACTCATTTCCAGGTGTCAGAAGCCAGCTTACTCAGCCAAACATAGCGCCATATGGCAAGCATGCAGAAGCAAGAGTCATCACCGTGACCTACTTGCATGTCACAATCTCAGAATCATGCACATGCATTGGCTCAGGCAGCCATATAAAAGGCAGAAAACAAGAGAGAGAAAGGCAAGTGAAGTTCAGAAACTACAGACGTAACTCATCTTCCCCACAGTGAAAATAACCAGGTTCACTTGACAACCTCCATAAACTTACTGATCTAGTACTTAAATTTCACAATAAATGGTCTCAACTGACTTGGGCGTCGAAGGGTATTACCCGGGGCCATAGTACCCAGGTCCTCTAACGTTGTTTTCTGTGCAAATCAGCCAACAAGGCTAGATACGAACAACTCACGGAAAGGTTGACGGCGTAACCTCTGGAACACACTTATTACTTGGTGATAAACCCGACATCATCAAATTGGAGCCAGAAGGAGGGCCTGAACCTCCGACTTAAAAGTTTTTGTAAGTATCCTACTGAAGTGGAAGAGTCACTTGTCATGGGGAGAGGACCACGTGAAGGATTGGGTGAGTCCCCTAGCCCTCATCGTCACGAAGAGGCTCATTCTGGTCTTCTGGGACAGGACTCTAGAGGGCCTGAATTGGGTACAAAAAAGGCACCTGGAGTAACAGTGGAAGAGCGGGACAAAGCCATAAAATATGTAGCTGAGAATCTGGAAGTATTTGAAGCCGTAGTGGAGCGGCTCAAGGGGAAACGTCCTGAGGTTAAGGACATGGAGGAGGATATCTTTCCCCTTCATTTGAAGGAAAATACCCATCAACAGTCATCCCATGGCCCTCAAGGGTGCATGGCTGACGCCAGACGGGGCAGTGTTAGAGCCCCAACTGTGGAATCGGTGCCTTTGCCTAGGCAGCACTTTGGTGTAAGGCCCCGAAATTTTAAGAGTGTGCATCAATAGGCCAAGGATCGACATAGGCCGAGGAGCCATCATGGAGAACCCATGCCAGAATATATGAGAGTAATTCAGGAGAGTCCATTCCCGTGGGACATCGCGAAATACTTGGCACTGGATAATTTTAAGGTGCCTAAGATGGATACTTATGATGGGACCTCAGATCCCACTGATCATCTTTTTCAATTTCAGACAGCTACGAGTTTGAAAAACGTTCCTGATCCGCTACGTTGCAAGATTTTTCCTATGTATTTGCGGGTAAAGGCCAGAAGATGGTTCCAGGAGCTTCCACTTCAATCGGTGGAATATTATAGACAGTTGGTGCAAAATTTCAAATCTCAATTTGTATCCAGTGCGCCTTTCGTTAAAAATTCTTCACACTTGATGACCTTGAGACAGGGTCCCGAGGAGTCAGTGTTGAAGTATATGCAATGTTTTTCGGATGAGTCACTGCAGGTCAGTGACCGAAATGAAGGAGTGAAAGCAGCCGCCTTTATCAATGGCCTCTGAGCAGGCCGCCTCTTCTCTAATTAGCCGAGGAGGGGCCTACGTCGTTAAGGGAATGTCTGGAGAAAGCACATCAGTTTGTCCGAGGTAAAGAGGCAAACAGACTAAAGAAGGAGGTCGAGCAGAATTCTCGGCGGGAAGCCCGGCCCAGTTTGAAGGGAGATTGGCTTGAGGGAATAGACCGCGATTGACACAGTGCGTTTGATCGCATGGGCGGCCGAGGTAAGGGTGGCAGGGAAGGTCTGCCCCTTTTAGCCTCCAAAGATAGAATCTTGTCTGTAATGGAGAAAGACGGACTGAGGATGGACTCTAAACCCCTGGCAGGTCCCAGGGATAAAAGAGATCCTAAGTTGTATTGCCGCTATCATCGGGACGTCGGCCACAATACGGAGGATTGTCGGCATCTAGCTCAGGCGATCCGAAAGTTGATTGAGCAGTGACATTTAAAGCAGTTTTATGACCCTCGCTCACGTCTCCTTAATCATTTAGACTTTCGTAAAAGTCCCTGGAATGATAAGTGCCGACCTGAGTCTCCATCTCGACGTCCCAGGTCGGACGATGATGAGGACCAAGACCGACGTGAAGCTCCAGCGCGGCCTCAAGTTAATTCCATTATATACACCATCGAGGGAGGCCCACCTTAGAAAGGCCAGGGGAGCCCAGCTCGGCGACGTCCTCGTTTGGACCTCCCACTAAGAAAAGGAGATTGACTCAGGAAGTGGCCTATGGACCAGGGGACTCTATTCCGCTAGACTCTAACAATACGGGCCTAGTGGTAGACTTGTGTGTACACTTGGCCCCGGATAACATTGTGGAAGTGCGCAGAGTATATGTAGATACCGGGAGTTCTGTAAATATGATGTACTATAGTGTATATAAACAGTTGGATTTGGCAGACTCCTTAATGATGCCAGTGAATTCCTCCTTATACGGGTTCACTGGCTTGGCAGTTCGGCCGGCTGGCCTGATCACTCTCACTGTCAGCTTCGGAAAGCCTCCCGCTTATCGCTGTTTATGGATGGATTTTGTGGTGATCAAAGGAGAGATCGGCATATAATATTTTATTAGGCCGACCAGCCTTAGTGGCTTTGGAAGCAGTAGTCTCTCCTTTGCATGTTAGCATGAAGTTTCCCACACCAGCCGGGGTGGTCACACTTCAAGGAGACATTCCGGTGGCACAGAGTTGTTATGCCGTTGCCGCTCAGGGGAGTGAGGCCATACAACAAGTTAACTTGGATGACCTGATTCCCCTGGATGAGGAGCGTTTGCACTCAGATGACGCAGTGCAGGAGTTCATCCTAGATCCTCTTCGACCCGACAACACTATTAAGATCGGAACATGGATGTCCACCAAGTTATTGGTTTAGCTCCAAAATTTATTAAAGGAATTCGCTGTGATTTTCGCGTGGACAGCAGAGGACATGCCGGGTATCCCAACTGCTTTGGCCAAGCATCGGCTTAACGTTGATCCCATGTAAAGCCCATTAAGCAAAAAAGGAGAAACTTTGCTCCCGAAAGAAATAGGGTTATTGCTGAGGAGGTCAAAAAAACTCCTTGCAGCGAAGTGCATTGCAGAGGTGTTATATCCAATATGGTTGGCTAACTCTGTCGTGGTTCCCAAACCCGATCAAACATGGAGGATGTGTGTCGACTATACTGACCTTAACAAGGCATACCCGAAGGACTGTTATCCCCTGCCGAAAATTGACAGGTTGGTAGACTCTACTCTGGGGTATGAGGTCTTTGATTTTCTTGATGCGTTTAAGGGTTATCACCAAATCATGATGGCGAAGGAGGATCAAGATAAGACGTCATTTATTACAGAGTCGGGCACTTACTGTTATGTCAGCATGCCTTTTGGATTAAAAAACGCTGGAGCTACTTATCAGCGCTTGGTTAACTCGCTGTTCTGAGAACAGATCGGCCGAAACATGGAGATGTACATAGATGACATGCTCATCAAGAGCAGGACTCTTGATCAGTATATCCAGAATTTGCGTGAAGTATTTGCCATTCTAAGGGACACCCATATGAGATTGAATCCGAAAAAATGTACTTTTGGGGTGTGTGCGGGGAAATTTCTTGGTTACATGGTTTCAAAAGATGGAGTGCAGTCTAATCCTGCCAAGATTGAGGCCCTAAAGAGTATGCATCCACCTCGAAACATCAAAGAGGTCCATAGGTTAACAGGCCGAATAGCTGCCTTGAGTAGATTCCTTTCCAAATCTGCCGAGAGGTCACTTCCCTTCTTCCAGATTTTGAAGAAACGAACTGCTTTCATGTGGGATGACCTATGCCAGAAGGCATTTGATGACTTGAAGGCACATTTGGCCGAGGTGCCAATGCCGACATCCCCTCTGCCCGGGGAGATCCTATATATATATTTAGAAACTTGCCATGAGGCAGTGAGTGCAGTTTTGCTCAGGGAGCAGGACAGCGTGCAGAGACCCATCTATTTTGCCAGCAAGATTTTGCATGGAGCTGAAGTGTGCTACACTAATGTAGAAAAAAATAATATTGGCCTTAATAGTGGCAGCAAGGAAATTCCGACCCTAACTCCAAGCCCATCCTGTAATAGTGGTGACGGACCAGCCTCTGAAACGAATTCCGTCCCGGCCTCAAACCTCTAGCCGAGCTGCTAAGTGGGCTATGGAGCTGGCAGAGTATGATATCGAGTATAAGTCATGCACTTCCATAAAGGCTCAAGCCTTGGCTAATTTCTTAGCCGAAGGAATATCTGTCGAGGAAGACCATCCTTCAGCTCAGGGTTGGATCTTGTATGTAGACGGTACCTCTTCCAAAGAGGGGAGTGGAGCGGGTCTTCTAATAATTAACCCAAGCGAAGAGGAGTTAGAATATGCTCTACGCTTCGACTTTGAAGCCATCAGCCGAATATGAAGCTCTGATAGCCGGGCTAAGCCTTGCTCGAAAACTAGGAGCCCAGCAAGTAACTGCCCAAAGCGACTCACAGTGATAAGCCAGAAATAGTCCTCTGTTAGTCAACAACGGTCAACGGCAGGTTCGGGTTGTGAGGTGTTACCCCGGCAGCTTGGTCGTTGCTGCTTGGCAATGTTATACCTCGGCATGTCTCAGCTAAAGCGCACCTCAGCTAAACGAGCCTCAACACATCCTGGTCGTAACGTGTATCGGCATTCCTTCATATCTCGGCTACAACACATCTCGGCCTCAGCTCCCTCTGATCTGACAATCGCAGACCATTTCAGGCGTCAAACCTTAGACCGAAGCAGTCATCCTGACAGGCCGGCTTACGCTCTATAGAGTCGACCACTAACGCTATATCGGCCACGTGCGTCCTAGCAAGCAGACCCTACAGCCTAAGCCACTTCAGGCATTTTTGGTCGGTCATACGTTTAAGGGGTCAAGCTCGGCTCCTGGAGTTTACCCTGGGTAATCCTACGAGGTAAAACTCCTTTCCAGTTGTCAGAAGCCAGTTTACTCAGCCAAGCATAGCACTATATGGCAAGCATGCAGAAGCAAGAGTCATCACCGTGACCTACTTGCATGTCACAATCTCAGAATCCTTCACATGCATTGGCTCAGGCAGTCATATAAAAGACAGAAAACAAGAGAGAGAAAGGCAAGTGAAGTTCAGAAACTACAGACGTAACTCATCTTCCCCACAGTGAAAATAACCAGGTTCACTTGACAACCTCCACAAACTTACTGATCCAGTACTTAAATTTCACCATAAATGGTCTCAACTGACTTGGGCGCCGAAGGGTATTACCCGAGGCCATAGTACCCAGGTCCTTTAACGTTGTTTTCTGTGCAGATCAGCCAACAAGGCTAGATACGGACAACTCACGGAGAGGTTGACGGCGTAACCTCCGGAACACACTTATTACTTGGTGATAAACCCGACATCATCAAATTGGCACTAGAAGGAGGGCCTGAACCTCCGAATTAAAAGTTTTTGTAAGTATCCTACTGAAGTGGAAGAGTCAGTTGTCATGGGGAGAGGACCACGTGAAGGATTGGGGGAGTCCCCTAACCCTCATCGTCACGAATTGGCTCATTCTGGTCTTCTGGGACAGGACTCTAGAGGGCCTGAACTGGGTACAAAAAAGGCACCCGGAGTAATAGTGGAAGAGCGGGACAAAGTCATGAAATATGTAGCTGAGAATCTGGAAGTATTTGAAGCCGTAGTGGAGCGGCTCAAGGGGAAACGTCCTGAGGTTAAGGACATGGAGGAGGATATCTTTCCCCTTCATTTGAAGGAAAAGACACATCAACAGTCCTCCCATGGCCCTCAAGGGTTCATGGCTGACACCAGACGGGGCGGTGTTAGAGCCCCAACTGTGGAATCGGTGCCTTTGCCTAGGCAGCGCCTTGGTGTAAGGCCCCGATCTTTTAAGAGTGTGCATCAAGAGGCCAAGGATCGACATAGGCCGAGGAGCCATTATAGAGAACCCAGGCCAGAATATATGAGAGTAATTCAGGAGAGTCCATTCTCGTGGGACATTGCGGAAGACTTGGAACCGGATAATTTTAAGGTGCCTAAGATGGATACTTATGATGGGACCTCAGATCCCACTGATCATCTTTTTCAATTTCAGACAGCTATGAGTTTGAAAAACGTTCCTGATCCGCTACGTTGCAAGATTTTTCCTATGTATGTAAAGGCCAGAAGATAGTTTCAGGAGCTTCCACCTCAATCGGTGGAATATTTTAGAAAGGTGGTGCAAAAGTTCAAATCTCAATTTGTATCCAGTGCGCCTTTCGTTAAAAATTCTTCACACTTGATGACCTTGAGACATGGTCCCGAGGAGTCAGTGTTGAAGTATATGAAACGTTTTTCGGATGAGTCACTACAGGTCAGTGACCGAAATGAAAGAGTGAAAGCAGCCGCCTTTATCAATGGCCTCCGAGCAGGCCGCCTCTTCTCCCAATTAGCCGAGGAGGGGCCTACGTCGTTAAGGGAATGTCTGGAGAAAGCACATCAGTTTGCCCGAGGTGAAGAGGCAAACAGACTAAACAAGGAGGTCAAGCAAAATTCTCGGCGGGAAGGCCAGCCCAGTTCGAAGGGAGATCGGCATGAGGGAAGAGACAGTGATCGACGCAGTGCGTTTGATTGCATGGGCAGCCGAGGTAAGGGTGGCAGTGAAGGTCTGCCCCTTTTAGCCTCTAAAGATAGAATCTTGTCTGTACTAGAGAAAGATGGACTGAGGACGGACCCTAAACCCCTGGCAGGTCCCAGGGATAAGAGGGATCCTAAGTTGTATTGCCGCTATCATCAGGACGTTGGCCGCGATACGGAGGATTGTCGGCATCTAGCTCAGGCGATCCGAAAGTTGATTGAGCATGGACATTTAAAGCAATTTTATGACCCTCGCTCACATCTCCACATTCGTTTAGACTTTCATAAAAGTCTCCAGAATGATAAGTGTCGACCTGAGTCTCCATCTTGGCGCCCAGGTCGGACGATGATGAGGACTAAGGCCGATGTGAAGCTCCAGCGCGGCCTCAAGTTAACTCTATTATATACACCATTGCGGGAGGCACACCTCAGAAAGGCCAGGGGGAGCCCAGCTCGGCGACGTCCTCGTCTGGACCTCCCACTAAGAAAAGGAGATTGACTCAGGAAGTGGCCTATGGACCAGGGGACTCTATTCCGCTAGACTCTAACAATACGGGCCTTCTGGTAGACTTGTGTGTACACTTGGCCCCGGATAACATTGTGGAAGTGCGCAGAGTATATGTAGATACCGGGAGTGCTGTAAATGTCATGTACTATAGTGTATATAAACAGTTGGGTTTGGTAGACTCCTTAATGATGCCAGTGACTTCCTCCTTATACGGGTTCACTGGCTTGGCAGTTCGGCCGGCTGGCCTGATCACTCTCACTGTCAGCTTTGGAAAGCCTCCCGCTTATCGCTGTTTATAGATGGATTTTGTGGTGATCAAAGGAGAGATCGGCATATAATATTTTATTAGGCCGACCAGCCTTAGTGGCTTTGGAAGCAGTAGTCTCTCCCTTGCATGTTAGCATGAAGTTTCACACACCAGCCGGGGTGGTCACACTTCAAGGAGACATTCCGGTGGCACAGAGTTGTTATGCCGTTGCCGCTCAGAGGGAGCTGAGGCCGAGATGTGTTGTGGCTGAGATATGAAGGAATGCCGATACACGTTACGGCCAGGATGTGTTGAGGCTCGTTTAGCTGAGGTGCGCTTTAGCTGAGACATGCTGAGGCCGAGGTATAACATTGCCGAGCAGCAACGGCCAAGCTGCCGGGGTAACACCTCACAACCCGAACCTGCCGTTGCCCGTTCAGGGGAGTGAGGCCGTACAACAAGTTAACTTGGATGACCTGATTCCTCCGGCTGAGGAGTGTTTGCACTCAGATGACGCAGTGCAGGAGTTCATCCTAGATCCTCTTCGACCCGACAACACTATTAAGATCGGAACATGGATGCCCACCGAGTTATTGGTTCAGCTCCAAAATTTATTAAAGGAATTCGCTGTGATTTTCGCATGGACAGCAGAGGACATGCCGGGGATCCCAACTTCTTTGGCCGAGCATCGACTTAACGTTGATCCCCATGTAAAGCCCATTAAGCAAAAAAGAAGAAACTTTGCTCCTGAAAGAAATAGGGTTATTGCCGACGAGGTCAAAAAACTCCTTGCAGCGAAGTTCATTACAGAGGTGTTATATTCAATATGGTTGGCTAACCCTGTCGTGGTTCCCAAACCCGATCAGACATGGAGGATGTGTGTTGACTATACTGACCTTAACAAAGCATGCCCGAAGGACTGTTATCCCCTGCCGAAAATTGACAGGTTGGTGGACTCTACTCTGGGATATGAGGTCTTCAATTTTCTTGATACGTTTAAGGGTTATCACCAAATCATGATGGCGAAGGAGGATCCAGAGAAGACCTCATTTATTACAGAGTCGGGCACTTACTGTTATGTCAGCATGCCTTTTAGATTAAAAAACGCTGGAGCTACTTATCAGCGCTTGGTTAACTCGTTGTTCCGAGAACAGATCGGCCGAAACATGGAGGTGTACATAGATGACATGCTCATCAAGAGCAGGACTCTTGATTAGTATATCCAGAATTTGCGTGAAGTATTTACATTCTAAGGGACACCCGTATGAGATTGAATCCGAAAAAATGTACTTTTAGGATGCGTACGGGGAAATTTCTCGGTTATATGGTTTCTAAAGATGGAGTGCAGGCTAATCCTGCCAAGATTGAGGCCCTAAAGAGTATGCATCCACCTCGAAACATCAAAGAGGTCCAGAGGTTAACAGGCCGGATAGCTGCCTTGAGTAGATTCCTTTCCAAATCTGTCGAGATGTCACTTCCCTTCTTCCAGATTTTGAAGAAACGAACTGCTTTCACGTGGGATGACCTATGCCAGAAGGCATTTGATGACTTGAAGGCACATTTGGCCGAGGTGCCAATGCTGACATCCCCTCTGCCCGGGGAGATCCTATATATATATTTAGCAACTTGCCATGAGGCAGTGAGTGCAGTTCTGCTCAGGGAGCAGGACAGCGTGCAGAGACCCATCTATTTTGCCAGCAAGATTTTGCATGGAGCTGAAGTGCGCTACCCTAATGCAGAAAAAATAATATTGGCCTTAATAGTGGCAGCAAGGAAATTCCGACCCTATCTCCAAGCCCATCCTATAATAGTGGTGACGGACCAGCCTCTGAAACAAATTCTATCCCGGCCCGACACCTCTGGCTGAGTTGCTAAGTGGGTTATGGAGCTTGCAGAGTATGATATTGAGTATAAGTCACGCACTTCCATCAAGGCTCAAGCCTTGGCAGATTTCTTAGCCGATGGAATATCTGTCGAGGAAGACCATCCTCTAGCTCAGGGTTGGATCTTGTATGTAGACGGTTCCTCTTCCAAAGAGGGGAGTGGAGCGGGTCTTCTAATAATTAACCCAAGCGAAGAGGAGTTATAATATGCTCTATGCTTCGACTTTGAAGCCACCAACAATGAGGCCAAATATGAAGCTCTGATAGCCGGGCTAAGCCTTGCTCGAAAACTAGGAGCCCAGCAAGTAACTGCCCGAAGCGACTCACAGTTAATAGTTTCTCAAATCAATGGGGACTATGAGGCTAAGGAAGACCATATGAAGCGTTACTTGGCCAGAGTATAACGTCTGAGTGGGATGTTTGAGCACTTTATGGTGGAGCACATCCCCAGATCGACCAACAAACGGGCAGATGCGTTGTCTCGGCTAGCCTCATCCACCTCGGCCACATTGGGGAAAAAGATTGTCGTAGAGTTGGTAAAGCATCGTGCTTTTGATGGTAATGAAGTGCTGCAACAGGATTACCGCAACACGTGGATAGATGAAATAATTACCTACTTGCAACATGAAACCCAGCCAAAGGATAAAGCTCTAGCTCGGCATCTCTGCCTAAAAGCCTCAAGGTACGCTCTCTTTAATGATCATTTGTATAGAAAGTCTTTTTCGCAGCCATGGATGCGTTGCGTACCTGAAGAGGAGAGAGATTATATTCTCCGAGAATTGTACATGGGAATATGTGGGAGTCATTCTGACGCACGTTCTCTTGTTCGCAAATGCTACTTAGCTGGATACTACTGGCCTACCATTCGCAAGGATGCAGAAGAGCTAGTTAGAAAGTGTCAGTCTTGCCAGGCTCATGCCCCGATATCTCACTTGCCGAGCCAAGAGTTGGCCGTTATTTCTAGCCCTTGGCCATTTGTACAGTGGGGAATACACCTGGTAGGACCTCTCCCCCAAGCTCCTGGCTCGGTCAGGTTTTTACTAGTGACTATTGATTACTTCACAAAATGGATAGAAGCTGAACCCTTAGCCACTATAACTGGGGCCCAGGTGAAGAAGTTCTTGTGGAAGAACATTATATGCCGCTTTGGCCTACCTCAGGTTTTGATCTCAAACAACGGGAGGCAATTTGCTGAAGACCCTGTGAAAAGCTGGTGTATTGACCTACATATCCAGCAACGTTTCACCTCAGTAGCCCATCCCCAAGCGAACGGCCAAGTGGAGCTTGCTAACAGGATTATCAAAGACGGTCTCAAAAAGCGTTTGGATAAAGCGGGAACCAGTTGGGTGGATGAGCTACCCAGTGTATTATGGGCCTATCGCACTACGCCATCTAGCTCCACGGAGGAAACTCCTTTTTCTCTAGTATATGGCACAGAAGCCCTTATTCCTGCAGAAATTGGTTCCTCATCAGCCTGGGTAGATTACTCTTCTGCCCCAGCCAATGACCAAGAACTGCGTTTGAACTTAGATGAACTTGAGGAAAAAAGAGACCGAGATCATATTCGTATGGCACAGTACAAAAACTTAGTTTCCCAATACTATAATTCTCGCGTGCGGCCAAGATCCTATCGAGTGGGAGACTTAGTAATGTGTAATAATGAAGTCAGTCACGCGATCCCAACAGGAGCTTTCAACCCTAAGTGGGAAGGCCCTTACCGGATAACTGAAGTATATTCAACTAGAGCGTACAAACTACAAACTTTAGAAGGCCGAACTCTACCCCGGACTTGGCACTCTTCTCATCTTCGACTCTTACATCAGTGATGTATTCGTAATTATGTTGCATATATGAAAACATTAACTCTTTTTTGTACCAGCGATTATAAAGATCCAAGTGCCCTGGCAAGGATAAGGTGTCCGAGCAAATCTCGAACACCTCACAAGACATATTTTCCTACAAGACCTCGGCAGGTCCGAGGCAAAAGCCCGTTAAAGGGTGAAACTTAGAAGACCTCGGCAGGTCCGAGGCAAAAGCCCGCTAAAGGATGAAACTTACAAGACCTCGGTAGGTCCGAGGCAAAAACCCACCAAAGGGTAAACTTGTATAAACAAACATCAAAAATCCTCCAACATAAGGAGGCCGAGGTAAAACATAACCATGTATATACACCTCGTTTGACCTAGCAGAACTAGGTAAAGTTACACTGAAATGCAGTATTACAAACTAAAGACTTAGATTATTACTAAGCATTGTTCAGTTACAGCTCAGCTAAAGCAATGCAGAATTCCTGCCTAGCCTGTTTTAAGTCAGCTTGATAAAATAATGACTTATTTTCAGACTTCAAGAAAGCTTATTTTTAACGGCTAAGTATAACATGGCCTAGTTCTAGATCTCGGCAGCTACCAGTCTGGAAGAGAAAAAACGAAGAAAAACACAAGTGAAGACATTGGACAAATTTTTCATTAACAGAGAAGTCTGAGTACATTCATTTCATCTCAGCCTATTACAGGAAGATTCTAAATTTGCTCTTTATCGCACGTAAGTCGGCTCCCTCTGCAAATTTCTGAAACTTGGCTTCAAACTCTGTCTCAGCATAGGGATTGTAAAGTTCAGCAAGCCGAGGATCTTCTTTATTCAACCGAGGACAAACTTCTAAACAGACGTTGATAGCTTTGGTCTACCCCATTTGCATAACTGGGCCCTGAAGAAGCACCATGTTCCCTTCGAACAATTCCGACTTCTTAAAGTCTGCCACGACCTCAGCTTTGGCCGACAACAATTGCAGAGCCAGATTGGCCACCTGCTGCTCCAGTTCCTTTTCCCTTCTCAGCCCCTCTTCTTTATCCTTCTGCAAAGAATTCAGCTCGGTAGATGTTTGAGTCTGGAATGCCTCAAGATCAGCGTTTTTCTTTCCCAGCTCTGCAGATATATGACCGTAGCATGCCTCGAGATCGGAATTTCTCTTCTCCAGCTCGGCCACCAAGGAGTTGGAGGTGGCAAACTTGAGATCAGCCTCTTCCTTTAAACCTTGGAGTTTGGTGACCTCCAGCTTCAGGGACAAGATTTCTTGAAAAGCCTCTTCAAGCTCTCGGACTTTGGCTGCCAGATGATTTTGCAGCTCTTCACTTCGGTTGACAATTTCCGTCTGTTGCACCTTGAGCTGGTTCACCAAAATCAAGTGTCAGCCAAATAGCTTGATCTAATGTATATATATTAAAAGAAATAATCCCGTACCGTAGCTGAGTTGATATTGAAGGAGTTGATCAGACTCCCCCAGGATGCGGCTGAGAACCGCTGCTTATCCAAAGGCAGAATCAGACTGTTCATCCTTTTGGCTGTAGCTGGATTCATCACAGTGTCAGTTTCATCAAACTCGCCCACGGTCAAAGTATGCTGGTCAGCCTGAGCAGGCAGGATCTCGGCCGCGAGGACAAACACTTTCTCTCTTTGCCTCTTCCCTAGGACAGAGCCCTCACTCTGCTGGGTTTGTTCGAAATTAACTTGTGCCAGGCTTCTTAAAGAAACCTCGGCACCTTCTTCTCCTGCCACAACGATCAGTATATAAAGTGGTTTGGGGGAACCAGTAAATTTACAAGTTGAGAAGTGTGGAATACCTGGGGTAGCGGACTCGAATGCAACTATGATCGGCTGATTTACCTCAGCCTCGGCCAAAGCTGGTGCAGCCACGCCGGACCTAGCAACATTTTCAGCTGGGGCAGTGCTGATGTTACGAATGCATTTTGCATGACATGAAAAAAAGAAAAAGAAAAAAAATAAATTTAAATAAAATAAAGAGGATAAATCCTAGTCCACTTAGGATTTGGAAGTAGATTATATTTTTAAATGTAAAACCTAAGTCAACTAGAATTAGGCAGATAGGATATATTTTGTATGAAACCTAAAACCACTAGGAAACTAATAATTAATCTACCCTAACTCTTCCATATAGCTTATATATACTACACAAATTAACCACCCATGACACAGCCAAAACCTCTGCCGCCGCCCCCTTGCTGGAAAGAAAGAAAAAGAAAAACATCAAAGCAACTCCTTTATGTCGTTGCCCACCGTCATCATCAACAACAAATATTATTATTTGCGTGTGTAATCATTTGGCCAAGCAGTTTATCAAAAGGAAGAAAATAATTTTATTCGATTCAACCCAACCCTAGATTCAGTCGTACAGTACAATATCATCGAATTAGGTAAGTAATCTCCCTATACTTGTTATGTTTTGCGAAAGATCTATATGTTATTTTGGTATGAACTTTGGATCATGCATTCGTATACGTGGTTGAATAGATAAATGGATATACATGTTTGTAAGTAACTCTACTATACTTTCTATGCTGTTTTATAAAACTTATAAATTATATTGATGGTAAATTGGATCATACATTGGTATAATTTACTTCATGGTTGGATGAATCTATATTGTGTATAATGTGTGTGCCGTATATATAGGTATTATGATATTACTGGGAAAAAAATAAAATAATAATAAAAGTGATTATTTCAATCTACTCAAATGTCAGGATTCATTGTAAATTGCAATATGTAATCGAGGTGGGATTTCAAATGTTGCTGAAGTTGTGTATCAATTGTATATATTTGGGATTTCAAATGTTGCTAAAGTTGTGTATCAATGGCAATATGTAACCGTGGGTTAGTTGAAGGGGAAAAAAATGGGCTGATGGCTGACAGTAAGCACGGGGAGAGGAAAGTAAAGGACTTGGTAGCTTGTAGGTTGGCATTTGTATATATTTGGTTCAATGCATGTGTTAATTGTGTATTAAGGGATAGTGAGTAGGTGCTAAGAGTACATGTGTATTTGTGAATTGATTGTCAGTGTACGTGTGAAAGATGTGTGGGTGCTGGGATTAAGGAATTTGAAAGTGGGGAATTTATAGCTAAGATGGAGGAATTGGGTGGCCAAACTTGAGAATATTGCATTGGTTTAGGGAGGCTTATTAAACTGTATGAATTTGACAAAATTGACATTTTGACCCATTTTGGTAATTCGGACTAACTTTGATACTTGGAAATAGTTTTGAAAAGTTGCATTGCATATTTTTGGAAATTCACCCTTACAAGGAAAATATATCGATAAGCCGTATTGATTCCTATTTTGGTTATTGAGCGCTACAGATGTAGCTGCCTCGTCAGGACAGGGTTTCTGTATGCCTATTCGGATTGCTGCAGATATAACTACGTCGTCAGGAACAGAGTTTCTGTATGCATATTTTGGGCCTGAGCGTAACTACCTAGTCTGGGACAGGGTGCAAAGGCATATATTTGGAGCTATAGACGTAACGACCTAGTCTGGGACAGGGTGTCTATAGTATATTTGGATTTTGGGGGAATCAATTCGTAAGTCTTACGGTATAAGTCACTTGTAAGGAAAGTGCTATAGCCATTGCATTTGATTTTGGACTTTAGACCGATTAAACTGGATTTGGTTATTTGGATTTTTAGATCGGTTTAATCAGATATGGACATTGGATTTGGACATTGGACATTGATATTGGAAACATTAGTTTTGAAATAATGGGAACATTGGCATTGCATTGTTTTGAAAAAAATTGCATCACGTTTTAGCTTGGACTAACCTTTGCTTGGCTGTCGTTTGGTTTGACTTGGTCATCGGTCTATTCGTTGACTTTGTTACGTACTTAATTGGACTTTATTTCGTACTTTGTTGGGTCTATTTGCTCTATTTGCTTTTGGATGTTAGGGGCAGAGTTGTAAATTTACTTGCGAAGAGAAGCATGATATTATTTTATGTTGCTATATATCGTTATCACACTTGCTTCTCCGTGTATGATCCCATGGTAAGTATAGTGGGATTACTTGCTGAGCGACTTGTCACTCAAACCACGCTTTAACATATTTTTCAGATAGACAGGTGATTGAGTTAGCATACCGAGGATGACCAAGAGTGGAGATATTGAGGTGGATGACATTCCAATGAGACTTTCAAGGGCTTAGTTTAGATAATAATTTTCGATACTTGAGGCTTATGTACTTTAGACAATTAGTTATATCTACATTTGACATTTGTATCGGATTTAGATTTGCCTAGACATTGATATTTATGATGATGATTATTTCGAGGTTTTAAATTTTGACTTCCGCTGACGTGTATCTATTTTGGTTTTGACGCTTTGTATTCTCCTTAGTGAGATACGGCGTGTGCACTGTTTCCGATGTTAGGGCTCGGGAGTGGGACGCTTCAGCTGATCCCGGAGATGCCTCGGCCCCTGTCTTCGCTGCCTTAGATTTCTTGTGGGAAGCTACCTTAGCAATCTTGGCCGAAAGGTCCTTGCCTCCGGGAGCCATGGAACCTATATAGAAAGCTTAGACTTTTACAAAAAGCAACCATAAGGAAACAGAAAAAGAGGGCATAAAAAAAAGAAATACAGGGGCATACCCCGAACTATCTCCAAATTTTCAAGGGAAAGGGGCTTATAGTGAGGACCCGAGGCTAAAGAGTTCAGATCCGCGGCCCTCAAAACAGAGTCATCTACTCTGTGTCAATCGATGACTACAGGCAGAGAATATAACTTGATTGCCTCATCACAAAATTTTGGGTTCGGCTTCATGTTGTCCACCTTACCCGATTTCCATACGTCTAGCTGGGGCAATCCTAATTTCCTAATATAGAAGAATCTACCTTTCCAATTCTTCTTGAAGGTAGGAATGTTAATAGCAAAATTGAACTCGTCAGAGGAGACTCTCTTGGTAAAGTAATACCAACTGTCAGAAGACCTACAGGAGAAGAGACTCCTAAAGACTCTATGGTCAAAAGGGATCTCGGATGCTCTAAGAAACAGAAAAAAACATAGAATAATTTTCAGACTGTTCGACTTTATCTGAGGAAGCCTAAGGTTGTAAGACTGAAGGATTCTAAATAGAGAAACAGGAACTGGAAGATTAAACCTAGATCGAAAGTATTCCTCGTAGACAGCTTCATAACCCGGGGGAGGATCATAAGCTGTCTGGTCGGCTAAGGGCAAGATAGGATCGAATTGTTCAACGTTGATGTCGTACCTATCACATATTAGGGTTACATCAACCTCAGACAGGGTGCAAAAGGCTTCTTGGACTTCAGCCGAGGGGGAACCTCAATAGATTATCCTCGTTTGCCTGGCTGAGGTCCTCGGCTTGGATGACTTAGATGCCGGAGCAACCGTTCCCGGAGGGGGAATAGTTTCTGCCTGCTCCGGCGAAACCTCCACCACAGTAACCACTCTGCTAGGCTGAGCACGCTTACTGGGGCCGGCAGAACCACCAGTGCCTTTACGCAATCTGGCTATAGGACAGTCATCAGCAACCGTCCTCTCCGGTGATGAAGAACTGAAACGTCCTTCATCTCCGATGTAGGAAGCTCCTTCAGGAAGATTTTGGGAATCAGAGGTAGAAGACATGATGAACAGGAAAGAAGACTTACAGAGAGAAGGGAAGCTATGAAGGAAGAAGGAGGGAGCTGCTGGAGGAGGAAGAGGAAAACCACCAGAAGTGTGAAGACAGACGCCAGAGATGAATTAGGCTGCAGGGGAGAGAATCGAAACTGAAAGAATTGAAAAGGAATTAAGAGACCCCTATTTATAGACTTGAGTTTCG
Source organism: Eustoma russellianum (assembly GCA_036186865.1). NCBI lineage: Eukaryota > Viridiplantae > Streptophyta > Magnoliopsida > Gentianales > Gentianaceae > Eustoma > Eustoma russellianum. Next base: position 31,671,527 of record AP025064.1, read on the forward strand.
GCCATCCCAAAGGGCATTTCAAATAGGCCGACTTCGATTCCCGTGCCACATTCAAAAGGGCTGACCTCGAATCGTGTACTGCCGCATCTGAAAAGATGTGCATCTATCGCCTCAAGTTCTGCACGGACATTAAGTACTCAGTACAACCCAGTTAATAACAGACACGTCGTACCCAAAAGGAAAACACATCAAAAGACCTGTACCGATTGGCCTGCCCTCTCTGTCACCTCGGCCAGACCAATCTGGGGGGCAAGTGATAAACCAGAAATAGTCCTCTGTTAGTCAACAATGGTCAATAGCAGGTTCGGGTTGTGAGGTGTTACCCCGGCAGCTTGGCCGTTGCTGCTCGGCAATGTTATACCTCGGCCTTAGCATGTCTCAGCTAAAACGCACCTCAGCTAAACGAGCCTCAACACATCCCGGCCGTAACGTGTATCGGCATTCCTTCATTCCTTCATATCTCGGCCACAACACATCTCGGCCTCAGCTCCCTCTGAGCCGACAATAGCAGACCGTTTCAGGCGTCAAACCTTGGTTAGACCGAAGCAGTCATCCTGACAGGCCGGCTTACGCTCTATAGAGTCGGCCACTAACGCTGTATCGGCCACGTGCGTCCCAGAAAACAGACCCTACGGCCTAAGCCACTTCAGGCATTTTTGGTCGGTCATACGTTTAAGGGGTCAAGCTCGGCTCTTGGAGTTTACCCTGGGTAATCCTACGGGGTAAAACTCCTTTCCAGGTGTCAGAAGCCAGCTTACTCAGCCAAACATAGCGCCATATGACAAGCATGCAGAAGCAAGAGTCATCACCGTGACCTACTTGCATGTCACAATCTCAGAATCCTGCACATGCATTGGCTCAGGCAGCCATATAAAAGACAGGAAACAAGAGAGAGAAAGGCAAGTGAAGTTCAGAAACTACACACATAACTCATCTTCCCCACAGTGAAAATAACCAGGTTCACTTGACAACCTCCATAAACTTACTGATCCAGTACTTAAATTTCACCATAAATGGTCTCAACTGACTTGGGCGTCGAAGGGTATTACCCGAGGCCATAGTACCCAGGTCCTCTAACGTTGTTATCTGTGCAGATCAGCCAACAAGGCTAGATACGGACAACTCACGGAAAGGTTGACGGCGTAACCTCCGGAACACACTTATTACTTGGTGATAAACCTGACATCATCAGCCTGTTTGATTGGAGTTGCCTTCGTTATATTATATTCAATATCAGTTTACTATATGGTCTATGAGAGGCATCTTGTGGTTCACTATTTTTATGGGTACATTATGCCTAACTAACTGTTAGTGAAATTAAATTGTTGTAGGCTACAATTGTTTACTACTTTTTCTAAAATTTTCTTGAAACATGGAATGGATATGGAAGGAGTGTGGTATATGCAGTGCATATACATTGCGACGGTGTATTACCGAGATCAGGATGTTATGTTAAACAACAAATGCACCGGGAATGATGGTGTTATGTAGATAAATGATGAGAATCATGGTGTATATGAAAATAAAAATTTAAGAATAGAAATGATAATGCACCGCGAGATGGTGCCGTCGGCACTGTAATTCGATATCATAGGGAAAAAAAATAAATATATTGAAATTTGTAATTGAAATTTTACAATCATTTGCCTTAAAAATTACAAGATTCATATTGTTGCGATTTATGCAGGTGAATATATTGAAACTGTGTATCCCTTGGGACAAGGGTATTGTTTGCCTACCACTTACCCTCTCCAGACCCTAGCGATAGCTTTTGCTATCGTTGGGATATACTGGGTCATTGTTGCCATAAAATACATATGAAGAAGGAATCACGATTTCATCTTGGAGGTGGTAGGATTTTCAACGATGAAATTGGTGAGAGTGCCAGCTGAACGTCTTCAAACCTTTTCCTTAGGATCTTGAGTTTGAGATAAGCATGTTCTAATTTAGCTTGGATGATGTGTATTTCATGCTATTTGGTTTGAGTTTGAAATAAAATATTTGCTTTTTGATCCAGAAGCCTTTCCAAATCATAAATAAGTCGTTCGTTCATTTTTGTTAGTCGAATTACATTGTTGTGCACCTGATTAGTTAATCTTTTAATGTGGTTGTGCAGACGATTATTTATTTTTTTGTAGCTATACGACAGTTTATTGATCATTTTCTGCTAATATTTTTGAAGTTGAACATAAATAGGTATGATACATAGAGAAATATACGAAAGTATATTGAGAAGTTTTACTCATTATTATCCGAAGTTCGGCCGCTCGACTCGGTCTTCAAAAAGCTGAGATCATTATACTTGTATGAGTTCATTGAGACTTTCTCATTTTAGGAGATCACAAATCCAATTACTCCACTCAATTTTCAGATAATTTCTCGGACAAATTTTGTAAAGCTTAAGGAGCTTTGTTACACTTAGTGAATCATCACTCTAGTTGGCCAAAAAAAAAAAAAAAAGAAAGAGAGAAGAACTGAGCAAAAGAAAAAGAAAAAGGGATAAAGAACAGTTGCACAGAATTTGATTTCATTTACGAAGCAACAAGATTTGAAACCAAGGCATAAAATTGTAGCGCCCCGCTCTCGAGCTCCATCCTCGGTAACGGTGCACCCGCCGTATCTCACTCAGGAGAATACAAGGCGTCACATCAACTTGTCATACATCAGTGCTGACATAGAAAAGTGTTCCTTAACTTTGCGCGGAAACGATAAATCACATCAAAAGATTTGAATTTAACGTACTTCAAGAAAATAAAGACATTATTTCTAGGCTTACCAGGCCTTACACGTCAAGGTCAAAAGTCTAAGTTTAAAAGCATGAAATTGTTTTCAAAAGTAATATTGAATATTAAAAGGTCTGTGTCATCCCAATAATATCATAAGAATCCCGACTCCATCCTTATTGCACGCACTTCCACGAGTCACTCAGCCCGTTCCACAATGTCGGACCCGTCCTCGACGTAGATATAATCATACTCCGTCTCGGCTACATATGGAATAGTAGGGGTGAGTGATGATAATCACCCAGTAGGTGCCTCTCAAAACAATACAAACCTTACATAACCAAACTGAATACCAGCACGTAGCACGTAACACAGCATGATACAACTTATACGAAAAGTAAACAAACCACGGAAGATGCATGCGCAAGTACGTGATGCATGTTCAAATAACGCGTCATGCGCAACGAGAATCATGTCACACAGTATGTCCTTAGACCTACATGCAATGCATGTTCCCGGGTCCTAAATCCAGCATCTTGGTATCTAGCCACCACTTGTTGTTCTCGACACGCACGCCCTATAGACGCAGTATGTCTCATGACCCCGGTGCCCTATAGACACGGTAAGTCATCCCGATACCCACGCCCTATAGACGCAGTATACCTCATGCAACTCCGGCATCGTGGTCACTAGCCACCACTTACCGTTTGGACACCCACGCCCTATAGACGCAGTATGTCTCATGACCCTGGTGCCCTATAGACACGGTAAGTCATCCCGGTACCCACGCCCTATAGACGCGGTATACCTCATGCAAATGCACTTGCCATGAATGCAAGAGAAAGGGAAAGAAAATGGTTGGATGTCATCCCCTGACGTCGATCGATCGACGTCCAACTGAGACACATCGAACCCTCACTCAGTTGACGTCGATCGATCGATGTACTTCTGAGGTACATCGAACCCTCACCTTCTGGACGTCGATCGATCGACGTCCATCTGAGGCACATCGAACCCTCAGCCACTGGACATCGATCGATCGATGTCCCCGTAATTCAGAATTCCCCATTCTGAATTTCCTGCAATCCATTCAACAATCACATTCAACCTTTCACTCCATCCCGCATATCCATACACGCATAACGACACCCCAACGAAAAATACTTCGACAAGATCACGTTGATATCAAGAAACACATAACGGAAAATAAACACGTTGGAGCACATCATCAAGATCCAATATCGAAAACAAGAATAACGACAACAACTACACATAAAAGTACCCTTTTTGCCTATGCAACCTTCATACCGTTTTGAGGCAATAATTAGTATGCACCTACCTCGATCCTAGCGAGAATTGATTGATATACGGAAGTGTGTGATGATCTTGTTAGCGTTGTGAATCCCTCTTCTTGAACCTTCGATCAAAGATCCTTCTTTTCCTTTATCCCTTATGGCCGAAAGTTGAGAGAGGAAAGGGGAGAGGAGGCTGCCGTGTGAGAAGAAAGAAAGAGGGAGGGATTAGGGTTAATGAGAGAATAAAGGGGAGAATTGAGGGAAAGATGAGTATGGAATGATGGTAGAGGAAATTTAGGGAAATTAAAAGGTACATTTAATTTGGTTAGGATAGGATTTGATTAATTTATAATTTAAATTTCTTTTTCTTTTCTTTTCTTTTCTTTTTTCTTTTTTTTAAATACGGCCATAACATCCTACCCCCCTTACAAAGAGTTTCGTCCCCGAAACTTGCCGTACCTTATTCGAATAGGTGGGGATAGCGGTCGCGCATTTGTTCCTCTAGCTCCCATGTCGCTTCATTCTCTCGATGGTTACTCCATTGCACTTTGACATAGGGTATAACCCTCATTCTTAGTTCTTGGTCCTTGCGATCCAGAATTCGTATCGGAATCTCTTCATATGATGCGTCGGGTCTAATCTTAAGTGGTTGCGCATCCAACACATGACTCGGGTCAGGTACGTACCTCCTCAACTGAGAAACGTGGAACACGTTGTGCACCTGAGCCAACATCGGAGGTAATGCCAACTTGTATGCTAAATCTCTAACCCTCTCGAGTATCTTGTATGGTCCAATATAACGCGGCTTTAATTTCCCTTTAACTCCAAACCGTGTCACACCCTTTATGGATGACACTTTAAGGTACACTTTTTCTCCCTCCTCGAACTCCAAAGGTCGTCTCTTCATGTCGGCCCAACTCTTACTTCTATCCTGAGCCGTCTTAAGACGTTCACGAATCAATTTCACCTGCTCTTTAGTTTGCTCAATTATTTCGGGGGCCGTTAACCTACGTTCACCAACCTCGTCCTAGTGAACAGGTGACCTACACTTGCGTCCATATAAGGCCTCGAATGGTGCCATGCCTATGGCACTGTGATGGCTGTTGTTGTAGGAGAACTCTATCAATTTAAGCATGCTGTCCCAATTTCCTTTGAAATCCAATACGCACGCCCTTAACATGTCCTCTAGGGTCTGAATGGTCCTCTCAGATTGACCATCGGTTTGTGGGTGAAAAGCAGTGCTCAGTCGCAACTCAGTCCCCATCTTCTTCTGGCACGCTGCCCAGAATTGAAATGTAAACTTCGGATCACGGTCGGATACTATGCTGACTGGCACCCCATGGAGGCAAACAATGTTATCAATGTACATAGTTACCAACCTCTCCATAGTAAGTCCGGTGGGAATAGGCAAGAAATGAGCGGACTTAGTCAATCGATCTACGATTACCCATATCACATCATTCCCATTTCTTGTCTTTGGGAGTCCAACCACGAAGTCCATTGTCACATGCTCCCACTTCCATTCGGGTATCTCTAGTGGTCGCATTAGGCCACCCGGTCTTTGGTGTTCTGCCTTAACTTGCTGGCAAACGAGGCACCTTTCCACGAACTCAGCAATATGCCTCTTCATGCCATTCCACCAATAATGCCTCTTTAGATCATTGTACATCTTCGTAGCACTAGGGTGAATAGACAGTCTCGAATTATGTGACTCCTTCAATAACTCTCTCCTGAGTTCCTCAACATCCGGTACGCACAACCTTCCTTGATACCACATACTACCGTCATCATGAACTTGAAATCCATCCACTTGGCTGATTAGTATTCTTTCTCGCGTTTCTCTAATTGTTGCATCGTTCTTATGTGCTTCCTTAATCTGATCTACCAAGGTTGGAGTGATAATTAGCGCGGCCAGAATATTTGCGGTAGAATCCACAAGATCCAAGTCAAATTCTGCCATTTCCTTTTCTAAAGTAGCCTGCCGTGCATGGCTCGACTTCCTACTTAAGGCATCAGCTACCCGATTGGCCTTCCCTGGATGATAGCTGATGGTCAAGTCGTAATCTTTCAATAACTCCAACCATCTCCTTTGGCGCATGTTCAGCTCCTTTTGCGTGAACAGATACTTAAGGCTTTTATGATCAGTGAACACCTCGTATTTCACTCCATATAGATAGTGACGCCAGATTTTCAGTGCGAACACCACCGCTGCTAGCTCCAGATCGTGAGTCGGATAATTCTGCTCATAGGGCTTTAGCTGTCGTGAAGCATAAGCAATGACCTTGTCGTTTTGCATCAACACGCATCCTGAAATATAAGAATTAGACCACATCTTTAATTGTATACAAAATCAGTTGAAATTATATACAATTACCTAGCCCGTTCTTAGAAGCGTCACTGTAAATGACAAACCCTTCTGATGCGGAGGGCTGAGCAAGAATAGGGGCTGTGGTCAGTCTCCTTTTTAGTTTAGCGAAACTCTGCTCGCACTCGGTGGTCCATTCGAACTTTGACTTCTTTTGTGTCAATCGGCTTAGAGGCACTGCAATCAGTGAGAAGCCCTCTACAAACTTCCTGTAGTATCCAGCCAGACCGAGAAAACTCCTTACTTCCGTCACATTAGTGGGTCTAGGCCACTCGGTGATCGCCTCTACCTTCTTTGGATCCACGGAAATTCCTTCTTCAGAGACCATATGACCCAAGAAGGCTACGCTCTTCAACCAGAACTCACACTTACTGAACTTGGCGTATAATTTGCTTCTCCGAAGGGTCTCTAGAACCTCCCTCAAATGTTCCGCATGAGTCTCTTCGTCAGGGGAGTATACCAAAATGTCGTCAATGAACACTACAACGAACTTGTCCAGTTGTTTCCAAAATACTGTGTTCATTAGATCCATAAAGGCAGCTGGGGCGTTGGTCAATCCAAAAGGCATGACCAAGAATTCGTAATGGCCATAACGTGTTCGGAAAGCGGTCTTGGCTGTATCTCTAGATTTGATCCTCAACTGGTGATAACCGGATCGCAAATCAATTTTGGAGAATACTCTGGCACCCTGAAAGAGATTTCGTTAGTGGTGAGGTTTATCGAATAATCGAAAGGTTCAAATTGTAATTTTTAACTTATCATTACCCGTAGCTGGTCAAAGAGGTCTTCAATTCTAGGTAATGGATACTTGTTCTTGATGGTGATCTTGTTAAGTTCACGGTAGTCTATGCATAGTCTCATGCTTCCATCCTTCTTCTTCACGAACAGGACTGGGGCACCCCATGGTGATACACTGGGTCGAATAAACTTACGATCCAGCAATTCTTGTAATTGCTCCTTCAACTCCTTGAGCTCTGCTGGAGCCATGCGGTAGGGTGCCCTGGATATGGGTTCAGCACCAGTATGAGATTAATCTCGAACTCCACCTCTCTTTCTGGTGGTAGTCCTGGTAACTCCTCGGGGAAGACGTCCGTAAATTCCTTTACCACAGGGATTTGGTCGATCTGCGGAACCTCTTGTTCAGCACCCATTGTGTAAACCAGGAATCCTTCTCTTCCTTTCTTTAGTGCTCGAAATGCCTGAGCCGCAGTCAAATAAAGCTTCTGGGGTGCCTTCTTCAATTTAGGTTTCCCTTGAAAAATAGTTTCCCTCAGTTCGGGTTGCTTCATACTGACTTGGAGTCGCCGGCAATCAATGCTTGCATGATACCTTGCTAAGAAGTCCATGCCTAAGATAACGTCGAAATCGTACATTTGAATCGGTATCAAGGTCACAGAGAACTGCAGACCGTTAATCTCCAATCCACATTCCTTGTAACGGTGATGAGACACGAGTACATGGCCGCTAGCGGCTTGTACGCGATAGGGAGTCTCAAGCCATTCGGGAAGAACATCCAACTTCTTGGCAAACCTCTTTGCCACAAACGAGTGACTCGCCCCACTATCGAACAGAACGTTGGCTGGCACTTTGTTAATTAAAATTACACCTACCACATTCAAGGTTTAGCACGCCACATACCATGACAACACATAAAGTTTAATCCAACTTCGAAATTAAATACATAAATAAATGTACCCGTCACCACGTCACCCGACTCCTCGACTTCCGCATCCGTCATCGCATGTACCCGAGCATTGGTCCGACCTCGTCCTCCTTGCTGCGCTTGTGTCTGCAGGTTTACCTGAGCAGGTGCAGTGCAGTCTCTAGATATATGTCCCGTCTTCCCACAGTTGTAACACACTCGCTGGGCTTTCCAACACTGTCCCGGGTGAGAACGTCCGCACAGTGTACACTGGGAAACAGGTGCCACAGCTCTCACTGGCTGTGCATCAGTCGGTGCCGGTCCTTCAATCATTGGGGCCTGACTCCCTGCACTCTGCTGTCGCTCTGGTCGGAAAGGTTGCCCGGACGAAGGGCGTCGGGGCACCTTCAGCCATCTCCCCGATCTGCCAGCATGCAAATCCTCACGGGGTCTCTTAAGTCTATCCAATGCAGCAGCCCTGTCCAAGTTCCTCTCAACCCGTCTGCACACCTCTAGTAGCCCTTCAAATGTCGTGGGCTCTGCACACACAATAGCTTGCTGGATGCGAAAACTCAAACCAGTATGAAACTTTAGCATCTTGGCCTCCTCATTGTCCATGATACATGACATGTACTGGCCCAACTTGTGAAACTTCTCAGAATACTGATCAATTGACATGGCCCCTTGTATCAGCATCTGGAATTCTGCCATCCTCCTCTGAATACCACTACCCGGAACGTAGTGATTCTTATACTCTTCCACAAACTGCTCCCAAGTCACTGGTGGAGTTAGTCTACGCTTCACCCCATTCCACCATCTTTCTGCTTCCCCTTCCAGGAACGGGGTCATGGTTTCTACTTTCAGATTTGCGGGCACCTGAATGAGCCTTATCTGTTCAGTCACATTTTTAAGCCAAATCTTGGCTTCCTCAGGCCGAGTGGTACCCCTGAACATTGGTATTCGGGAGTTCTGCATCTCCCTGTAATAGAACCTTAAGCCTTGCTGTGGTGGGGGTGGTGGCGGTGGTTGTTGTTGCTGTTGCTGCTGAGTGTGCTGAAGAATCTGGGCAATCTGTGCCTGTTGCTGGGCCATCTGAGTATATTGTTGCGCCATCTGAGTCTGCTGATGGGCTATTAAGGCCGTTAGATTGGCCAGGGTATCTGCAAGGTTTTGGGGGATCGCCCCTTGTCCCTGACGTTCGTCTCCGTCATTTCCAATATTTCCTGATGGCTCACGTCATGGAGGCATTGTCTGTGGACGATTTAAAGCACGTTAGACAAAATTGATTTAGGAGTATTGTAAAGAGGGGCAAAAGTAGAGGACAAGGGGTAACCTATCATGTATACTTGCTAGCGACACTCACCGCCCGAAAATCACAATCATAGCTTAAGTCTACTTTACTTTTATTTTAGTTAAGAAAATCATTTGAAAACAGATCCTTGCTTATTCCTAGGGGTGATTAACTAATTTCATGTTCCCAAGGCGTATCTGAAGCCTGGGCTCTGATACTGTAGCGCCCCGCTCCCGAGCTCCATCCTCGGTAACGGTGCACCCGTCGTATCTCACTCAGGAGAATACAAGGCGTCACATCAACCTGTCATACATCAGTGCTGACATAGAAAAGCGTTCCTTAACTTTGCGCGGAAACAATAAATCACATCAAAAGGTTTGAATTTAACGTACTTCAAGAAAATAAAGACATTATTTCTAGGCTGACCAGACCTTACAAGTCAAGGTCAAAAGTCTAAGTTTAAAAGCATGAAATTGTTTTCAAAAGTAATACTGAATATTAAAAGGTCTGTGTCATCCCAATAATATCATAAGAATCCCGACTCCATCCTTGTTGCATGCACTTCCACGAGTCACTCAGCCCATTCCACAATGTTGGACCCGTCCTCGACGTAGATATAATCATACTCCGTCTCGGCTACATATGGAATAGTAGGGGTGAGTGATGGTAATCACCCAGTATGTGCCTCTCAAAACAATACAAACCTTACATAACCAAACTGAATACCAGCACGTAGCACGTAACACAGCACGATACAACTTATACGAAAAGTAAACAAACCACAGAAGATGCATGCGCAAGTACGTGATGCATGTTCAAATAACGTGTCACGCGCAACGAGAATCATGTCACACAGTATGTCCTTAGACCTACATGCAATGCATGCTCCCGGGTCCTAAATCCAGCATCTTGGTCTGTAGCCACCACTTGCTGTTCTCGACACCCACGCCTTATAGACGCAGTATGTCTCATGACCCCGGTGCCCTATAGACACAGTAAGTCATCCCGATACCCACGCCCTATAGACGCAGTATACCTCATGCAACTCCGGCATCGTGGTCACTAGCCACCACTTACCGTTTAGACGCAGTATGTCTCATGACCCCGGTGCCCTATAGACACGGTAAGTCATCCCGGTACCCACGCCCTATAGACGCGGTATACCTCATGCAAATGCACGTGCCATGAATGCAAGAGAAAAGGAAAGAAAATGGTTGGATGTCATCCCCTGACGTCGATCGATCGACGTCCAACTGAGACACATCGAACCCTCACTCAGTTGACGTCAATCGATCGATGTACTTCTGCTGTACATCGAACCCTCACCTTCTAGACGTCGATCGATCGACGTCCATCTGAGGCACATCGAACCCTCAGCCACTGGACATCGATCGATCGATGTCCCCGTAATTCAGAATTCCCCATTCTGAATTTCCTGCAATCCATTCAACAATCACATTCAACCTTTCACCCCATCCCGCATATCCATACATGCATAACGACACCCCCAACGAAAAATACTTCGACAAGATCACGTTGATATCAAGAAACACATAACGGAAAATAAACACGTTGGAGCACATCATCAAGATTCAATATCGAAAACAAGAATAACGACAACAACTACACATAAAAGTACCCTTTTTGCCTATGCAATCTTCATACCGTTTTGAGGCAATAATTAGTATGCACCTACCTCGATCCTAGCGAGAATTGATTGATATACGGAAGTGTGTGATGATCTTGTTAGCGTTGTGAATCCCTCTTCTTGAACCTTCGATCAAAGATCCTTCTTTTCCTTTATCCCTTATGGCCGAAAGTTGAGAGAGGAAAGGGGAGAGGAGGCTGCCGTGTGAGAAGAAAGAAAGAGGGAGGGATTAGGGTTAATGAGAGAATAAAGGGGAGAATTGAGGGAAAGATAAGTATGGAATGATGGTAGAGGAAATTTAGGGAAATTAAAAGGTACATTTAATTTGGTTAGGATAGGATTTGATTAATTTATAATTTAAATTTCCTTTTCTTTTCTTTTCTTTTTTTTCTTTTTTTTAATACGGCCATAACAAAAATAGCCTAAAAGGTTACAAACAAAAACAACAGTCTACTCTTTTCGATTCCCTTAGATTAGTCCCGTTCCAGAATTGCTAAAGCTGCTCGTCAAACTCTGTCTCTGCAGCTGGGTTGTGCAAATCATTAATTCGTGGGCCTTCTCTATTCAGCTACGGGTCCATACCTGAGCAGACGTCAATTGCCTTTGTCAATTTCCTGAAGTCAAGCACCACAACCGTTCTGAACTCAGCAAGCTATTGGTCAAGGGAACTGATCAGCTGTTGATGCGCCTGCTGCATTTGCACTAGCTCGGCCTTGGTTTTTTTCTTCAGCTTCAAGCTCCTTTTGCAGGGACTCTACTTGAGATTGGGCTTGTGTCAAGGCCAGCTCCAGGTATGAGACTCTTCCTTGCAACTCATTCACACGAGGATTGGAAGTCGCCAGCCGATTATTAGCCTCTTCTTTTCCACTTGGGAGAGAAGAATTTTCAACCCGAAGGGATTCGATCTCTTTGGACATCCCCTTAGTATGCTGAGTTAACTCGATGCACAGCTGGTTCTCAGCATTGGGAAGCCTCCTCACCATGTCTGTCCTTGCCATACAGTCCGGTTGCTGGGCCCTGAACTGAATAGATACAAGATCAAATTAGACAAAGTGGTTGTAACACAATGTAAACAATGTGACGCATGACTGCAAAATGAAAATCTTACCAAGGCTATGTTGCTGCGGATGCAATTTGTCAGCAGATCCCAGTCCATGGACTGGTCCATGCATCGGTCTGCGGGTAGAACAGAGATGTCGGTCAATTGATGCGCCACCACATGTTGACAAATGAGCCATTCACATGGAATTCTCCAGGCAACGGTGTTGAACTCCGTTGCATCTGAAGAGAGGGCGCTCCCATTGCTGCGGCAGAAGGGCCTAGGCTTCATCTCTGCGCCTTTTTCTTCGCCCTGGAGCCAACTGCTCCTCAACCACTTCAACAGACCCCTGCTCAGCCGTCTTCCAGGCTAAATCAAGCAAGGGAGTATGTTGAAAATTGGGTTTACATGAGGTGAGGCTCATATCCACTCAATACCTTAAGGCAATGGGTGGTGGTATCTCATCCTCATATAAGCCATACATTTTTTCTCAAGTTAACCAATGTGGGATTATTAACACCCGCCCTCGCGTGGCAACGTGGCTTGACATACACACGCGCCTTACAACCCGTCATCAATCAGGCTTGACATACACACGCGCCTTACAACCCGTCCTTGACATACACATGCGCCTTACAACCCACCATCAATCAGGCTTGACATACAAACGCGCCTTGACATACACGCGCGCCTTGACATACACACACGCCTTACATCCCGCCATCAATCAGGATTGACATACACACGCGCCTTACAACCCCCTCTTGATATACACACACGCCTTACAACCCGCCATCAATCAGGCTTGACATACAAGCGCGCCTTACAACCCACCCTCAATCACAAACCACAAGCCATGCATGAACATCTGGACTTAGGTGAGGGGAAACATTAAGTGGCCAACCATGGGTCAGGCAAGGGGTGAGTCCACATTTTTAAACCTGCTCTGATACCATGTTAAAACTTGGGCTTACATGAGATGAGGTCCATATCCACTCAAAACCTTAAGACAATGGGTGATGGTATCTCATCCTCATATAAGCCATACATATTTTCTCAAGTTAACCAATGTGGGATTCTCAACAGAGTAGGAACCCCCTCCTCGGAGACTGGCTCTGGCACTTCAACCACTGCCATAAAATCTTCACAAGGAAAGAGTTAAAAAAAGAAAGAAAAAGAAAAAGAAGAAGATGGAGGAAAAAAGTGCTGAACTGACCTCGGGTTATAGGGGTTTGCTCTTCATGCCACTCTTGGTTCTCCTCCTCCCACTGAGCTATCGGGGGTAGCACAGGATGTCCTGGCTCTCTGATCACCACCTCCCTTAGCCTCTTTGTCGCCAAGACATCCATTTCCGCCTCGGATGCCTCTACGGTGGGTTGCTTTCCTTTTTTTTGTTAAGATTTCTCTCTGTGCCTTGGCCATATGAGAGGCATGTAGCGCCCCGCCCGAAATTAGGGTCTCCGTCTAGCACACCCGCCGTACTCTGCTACAAGAAGTAGAAGGCGTCTACCATACATGTGCATGTCGACAAAATCATGGTACGATATAGCAGAAGCAACATAAATATAAACAAACTGCAATCGACATACATTATATTACATTACAATTCTCTACAAACCATAATGTGCTAAGTCCTGAACTTCTCTGAATACATCATAATCAATTGGCTAACATCTTCAAAGCTAATCTCGCGGCATACTGCGATGGTATCGGTAATCTATCTGGAATCATCCATAATAAACCTGTAAAATGGTACCTGTTCTCTGGAAAGTGATAAGGCAAGTATGAGCGATAACACTAATCGCCCAGCAAGTAGTCTGACTAGATATGTCACGTGGATCATGTATGAGGAGACGGGGTAAAAAATAGTACTACATAAATAGGAACATAACAAATCGCATCTCCAATTTTAATAAGTAAAGTGCATAACATAAAGGTAAATAAATAACATATAACACATATATCTCTGTCAAGTAAACATTCTTTACTATCAAGTCTCTAGAAAAACGCCACTATCCTGTATATCCATACTTAGAATCTTCATCTAAGTCTAAGATGTCAGCATAGTTAATCTTATCATCTAGATGTATCAAATCTTTATAGGAGTCATGTAAATGAGATATTTCTACGATGTGATGACTTTAAAACGATGCCATAAGAATTTCTATACGATGAAAATCAAAATCGATGTCATAAACTTTCCATATAATGTACGATGAAACATTATGTCCATATCCATTTTCTATAATCTGTCTATACATATCATTTTCATAAAACATTTAAAACATGTCATTTCATATGATGGCTATAGCACTTATCATAATGTAAGACCGATATCGCACGATAGACCGAATGATTCCCCATATAATCATCATATACAAATATGAATCCCGATGAGTTCACATGGTATTACATCATATGTACATGGCATCTAATGGTGACATCGATAGGACGGAGATCCCTTGTCCTAGACAAGGTATTACACTCATTCAAACTGTAACTGTAACTGTACGGTACTATATGCCCATGACATCAACCTCTCCTAGATTCCAGTGTCATGCCGGCCTCTGGTCATCGATAACATATTATATGCCCATGACCACCACCAACTTTGGTCGGTGTTAAGACGACCTCCAAAACATATTATATCATATAAACATGTGTCCATGAAATCAATTGTCTCATCGGTATTGTTCACTACGTATGAAAACTTTTAAAACTTTATATCAGATGCAAACATGTATGCAAATGCCTCATTTCTAATCCATTCAACATATATACATACTCAAATATCCTTACATCATCATTTACCTAAAACCCAACATATATGTATATAATTCATGTCTAAAATCATGAAAATTCTACATTGCTTTCCCCTTTTCTTATATTCGACCAACATCCCTATTTTTCTTTACAAATTTATCCATCCACATATTCTTAAAATATCCATCTTATACTTAATAAAAAGGGCCAAAAACCCTAATTTAGTATTAATTTCTATATACTTTCATATTTCGTAAAAATATACATAAAATAATCATATTTCCTATCATACTTTATTTTATACATCTTTATATTCATAAATATGTACAAAGCTATTTTTCCCACATCAAGCTATTTATATAAACTGTGTACTATATACATATGTATATATATACACATAATTTTCCCTTTTGGCTGAATACAAGTATATATACATATCTATATTTTTCTTTTCATATAACACACCTCTTTATTCCATATTTTAGTCTTATGGTCAAACGTTTCCATGACATATATATCTATATTTATAACATGTAAAAAAAATTATTCATCCTCTTCCTTTTCGGCCTTTTGGCAGAATACACACACACACACACACACACATATATATATATATACATATATTGGTATATGTCACATAAATCTTTTTTATCACATATTTTACTTATTTCTTGTTTTGATATTTATTTCAAGTATATGCATATTAGTTTTCATCAACATAATGTCTTGTTAAATCATCATAAAATACATTAACATACAAAGTGATGGAAACCATGAAAACAAAGTAAATATGCCAATAAACCGTAGCTTGGCTGAATACATACACACATGAAATAACATGGAGATCATCAACAAACATATTTTGTGAACTAGAATCTTAGACATGAATATGATTGGCTCATAACATGCTAAATCAAGAATACAAAAGTTCATGAAAACCAAAATCATAAATAAACACATAAGTGATGATCTTCATGAAAAACATATGAACACATACATAAAATGTCTTCTTGGTACACTTTTCCTAACATATCATGTATCTTCATTTTCTTTCTTTAACTTATATATACATCACATAAGAGTATTAATTTCATTTCATTTATATATATAAGTCCATATTTTCACATAATGGCCGAATATACATGTAGACTCTCCGAATTGGTTGTGAGAGCCTGAGACCCGAGGCTCTGGCAAAGGAGATTTGTCAGTTGAGTGGTAAGCTCATCAGGAAAACTCTCGCCAGTTTTGGTTTCTGAGCTTTCCCCTGACATATTGTAAGTGATACTGGATTTGGTCTTAGTTGTTTTGGTTGGAAGGATAATAGGACTATGATGTTAGTTATCTGATTCCTTAGTATCTATAGAATTTTGGCAGGCTTTCTTTTCTGTTGAGTATGCTGGTTTTTTTTCTCGAACAATGACGAAGCAATCTTTTCTAAGTCCTCATGAATCAGTTTGCTCTGATACCACGAGAAAAAGGTTTTTATGAATGAAAAATTGTTTTTCTCTTTTTATTGATTTTTATTATGGCATACATCCATAATATATAGTACATTTGTATCCCTATCTAAGGGAACAAAATAAATCTTAGGGATTTAATTGGAATTTGTTGGGATTTGATTGAATAACAAATAAATATTTTCTTATTTTACAATATTGATATCAATTATCAATCCTTATCTTTCCAACACAAAGATTGTTGTCTCTATTTCAAAGTAGACAAATCACAGAAAACAGAAAACGCATGACGCATGTGTATGACTTTATTCATGGTGAAAAATGCAAAGTTAATAGCCTCGTTTGCTCCACAAAGAATTTGTCACCTTTTTCACATGAATCACTATAAACAGAAACTATGTCAGTATCTCATGAATAACCTAATTCACCCCACAAAAGTTTACCAGCAGCACCAAAAGCAATCATGGCTGATCCAAAGGTTGGAGGGATTGTAAAGAAAGGTCATGAAGACGGCCTGAAAATGGCGAACTCGCTTCTGGAGGAGTTCGAGTTGCCAGCAGGGCTTCTGAAACTTGCAGATGTGATCGAAGTGGGGTTCACTAGAGCCACGGGGTACATGTGGATCCTGCAGAAAAAGAAGGTTGTGTTGCTCACCAACTTTAGACAACTTTGTTGAGCTCAACTTTTCCTTGAGCTCAGCTCTTTTTGTGCTGAGCTCTGCTCATCCTTATGCTGTACACAATGTCAGTTTCGTTTTATAATCTGTATAGAATCTGAGTTTTGTATATGAACTGACAGGTTGAGCACAATTTCAAGATGATCAGCAAGCTTGTGAGCTATGATACCAACATAAATGGGTACATTGAGAGGAAGAAGATCAAGAAGCTCAAGGGAGTGAAGGCCAAGGAGCTCATACTATGGCCTCCGGTGAGTGAGGTGGTCGTGGATGATCCACCTACTGGGAAGGTTCACTTCAAGAGCATTGGTGGTGTCACTAAGACTTTCCCAGTTGAGGCTTTTGCTGCTGGACAATAAACGCAAATGAAAAAAGAAAAGAGGGGGGGAGGGGTGGGGGGAGGAAAGCATCCAGAAGTTTGCTATTCATAAAATCCCAAGTTTGTTAAGGACTTGTAGCCTGTTTATCTGATTACTTATACTGTGTGTCTTGTTCATCATGAGTGTTCTCAAAGAATGCAAAATATAGTCGGAAATAAAATTTCAGTTATTAATTTCCAGAAGCAGTAGATTCAGATCCTAAAACTAGCAAACAAGCCTTAAGTACTGGATCTTTGTGTGTACTAAATGCAAGTTTGAATTTTGATGGAAATCCAAACTCTGATTACTACACACCACGGTCACGGTGTAATTGATAATGTACTATACAATGGAATCTAAGTATGACAGCATCTTATGTTGGGGTGGGGAGGGGGGGGACAATGCTTATAATATAGGTGACGTCTACATGTAATTCCATCTGTAAAGGTCATTTTGTGTTATTGTCATGATTTGACATTGTTTAAGTAAAGGCTTCAGCAATGTGACAATTGAAGACTCTAACACAAGTAAATAAAACACTTTGACGCTCTAAAAGATGACGATGATGATAACAACAACAGAATCATAAATACTAAAGCCTTCGTGACATAGCCTGGAGCAAGTATAATAAAACAGCAGCAACCATATATTCAGTATATCTTAACAACAAAAAAACTATCGTTAGTGTACGGAGAACAAGGTATCTAAAGCAATAAACACACTCAGTATATCCTGACCAAAACAACTATCGTTAGTTTATAGGGAACAAGGTATCTAAATATAGTATTTTATTTTGTTAGGACAGTTGTCGAATCGGTTATAACTTTCTGTATCCTTTGTCTATTGGAAATATTCTTAATTTATGGCATATCTGTATCAATACGTTTGGGGCAGAAGGCCAGTTTCGCCTTAGGATGAATCTGATGACTTTCTTGTAGTAAATGATTAATAATATCCAGGACTAAAGGTGAAAATGATGCGAAGTGATTTATGTTGAAAAAGTATTTAAAAGTAATTTAAATCTCGTGATCCAACCTTATATAATGTTATGTGATCTATTGATAGGAGATTGAGTGAAGTTTGAAGTGTTTTATAAACAATAGAAAGAAATGGAAGCGTCCCAAACACGTGAGGCGCTTCATGTGTTGAATAAAGTTTTCAAAACACTTTGAATGCCTAGTTTAGGCACCTAATGTGGGTTGAAACGCCTAAAGTATGCGTTCGAAGTGTTCCAGAAAGCTTTCAGCACACTTCGAACGCCTACATAAGGCTCTTGAAATGTTTCAGAAAACTTCCAGAACACTTTGAACGCCTACATTAGGCGCCTCAAGTGTTACGTCTGTTCATAAAAGATGCAACTCTTGCACCATATGACATCTCCTTTCATATTGGAAGACCATGGCTCATCTTAGGGGGTGTAAGTCTGCAGAAAAGAGTCATTTTAACATCATGTTTGTGAACTCAAAGCCTATGAGAAAGGAGCAAGTGGAAATTGAAGAAAAGATACGTAGTTAATCTATGATTTATGTTTCATCTTTCGTTGGGTTCGAGAAATCTATAAATAGTAGGCTTTGTTATCTTCAACATATACTTGAAAATTCTTCAAAAACTTGTGAAAAATTTCTGCAGCACTTCATCTTGTTCTATCCTCCACTATCATTTATTTCTATAAGCAAGTTCAAACTCTCTCTCTTAGAGCAAAAGAAAGAGAGTAAGCCGTTATATCCTGGGAAGCATTTGCTTGAAGTCTACCTTGCTCACTGGTAGAGACAAAATTGCTTTAAGGACAGTGACAATCTAGTCGCGTCTCGGCTTTTGGTTTTCTCTCTTGATTCATTTGGTGTCCATATTCCTATATGTTTTGCCTAACAATCTTAAAGCAATTTCGTTGGATATGGCTACCAGACAAGCACCAGTTCCTGACATGTCCAAGATGGAACCATTTGATGGCAAATTCTTCAAATTTGGGCAGCCAATGTGCTCTTCTTCCTTGAGATGCTCTCAGTTTCATATGTGCTAACCACTGACAAACTAACAGATGAAACTGAAAGTATCAAATATGATGCTGACAATACAACTTGTATAGGACACATCTTGCAGTTCCTCTCCAACTCTTTGTTTGACATTTATGTCAATTCTCGTCAGCAAAGGAAATATGGATAGCACTTCAGCACAAATAAGGTTCTAAAGATGTTGACAAAAGAAAGTACGTGGTCAACGAATTTCTGAAATTTCAAATAGTGGACCACATACCAATTAATGATCAGATTCATCAATATCAGCAATCGGTGGATAACCTGGAGCAAGAAGGCATTAAAATTGATGACACTTTCCAAGCAGCCTTCTTGCTAGAGAAGCTTCCATCTTCTTGGAACAAGTACAAGAAGAAAAGAAAGCATGATGATGCAAAGTCAACCATAGATGGAGTCATCAAGCATATTCGTATTGAAGAAAATAATAGGCTGGATGATAAGAAAAGTGATGAAAGAGTCCCTCAAGCCAACGTGGTGGAGCATAAATCCAAAAAGCAAAAGATTCAACACAATGGCGAATGTAAGACTTTTTTGCAGGGACAAGGTCAGAAGAATCTTAAAGGAGCCTGCTAGGTGTGCGGAAAATATGGTCACCGAGCAACCAAGTGCAACCAGCGGAAAGGCCAAATCAACAATCAAGCACATCTCATGGATACTACAACGGCAGACGAAGAGGTCATTGATGCAGTCGTCTTATCTGAGGTAAACTTTGTCAGTGGTGCTTCGGAATGGGTGGTAGACACGGGAGTTACCAAGCACATTACTACCAGTAAGGATCTATTTTTTGATTATCAAGAAATAGGTGATGGTGAACAAGTCTTCTTAAGAGATGCACAAAGAATCCAAGTTCTTATAAAAGGAAAGGTGCTTCTCAAGTTGACTTCGGGCAAAATAATAGAATTTAGCAATGTGCTACATGTATCTGCCATGCGTAGGAACTTAATTTCTAGAGTACTACTGAGCAAGGCTAATATTAAGTTGGTCCTTGAATCTGATAAGCTTGTACTTTCCAAGAATGATGAATGTGTTGGGAATGGATTTTGCTCTGGGGGGCTACTTGTTCTTGATGCTTGTATTATCAATAATAAGAATGCATCGAGTTATGTTTATATTGTTGATTCTCTTGATATTTGGCATGCAAGACTGAGACATGTTAATAAAGATGATTTAAAGAGGTTAAAATTCACTAACTTGATATCTTATGCAAATAGTGATGACTTTGATAAATGTGGATTTTGTATAGAAGCTAAGCATCATAAAAAGTTATTTAAGTCTATTGAAAGAGTTATTGATATGTTGGAACTCATTCATATTGACTTAGGAGATTTTAAGGGCTATACAAGTAAAGGTGGCAAGAAATACTATATTACTTTTATTGACAATTATTTTAGATACACTAGAGTTTACTTGTTGGCTCATAAAGATGAATCTCAAAGCATGTTCATCAGGTATAAAAATGAAGTTAAAAATCAACTAGATAGAAAAACTAAAAGGTTGAGGACAGATAGAGGGTTGAATACAGTGTACCCTCTTTACAAAAGTTTTGTGAAGATAATGGAATTATACATGAATTCACACCTTACACACCTTAATCTCATAGAGTTGCTGAAAGAAAAAATACAACTCTTAAGGACATGATGAATGCCATGCTAGTAAGTTCCGGTTTGCCTAATAATATGTGGGGAGAAGCAATTATATCGACATGTCATATATTAAATAGAATTTTACATAAGAAGACTAATAAAACTCCTTATGAACTTTGGAAAGGCTATGCATCCAACTTAGATTACTTCAAGGTGTGGGGGGTGTTTAGCCAATGTTGGAATTCCAGATTTCAAAGGGAGTAAAATAGGTCTTAAAACCAACGATTGTGTTTTCATAGGTTATGCTCAAAATAGTACTACATATAGATTCTTGTCAATAGATGATGGTTCCATTATTGAGTCTAAGAATGCTGAGTTTTCTGAGCATATTTTACCTATGAAGAAAGAAGCAATAGTAAATAGGGGTTATGAAAAAGGTGAGTCTATTAAGATAGTGAATAATAATAATAGTTCGCCTAGAAGAAGTAAAAGGAAGAGAGTACGAAAATCATTCAGAGATGATTTTGCTACTGCCTTTATTATAGAAAACGATCCAAAGACGTATCAAGAAGCTATTAAGTCTATAGATTCCAAATTTTGGAAAGAAGCAATTTATAATGAACTTGATTCCATCCTTAGTAATAATACTTGAGAACTTGTAGAATTGCCTAGAAGTTGTAAACCTATCGGTTGTAAATGAGTCTTTAGAAAGAAACTAAAGATCGGATGGAACAATTGATAAGTTTAAAGCTAGGCTTGTTGCTAAGGGTTTCACCCAACAAGAAGGAATATATTTCTTCGATACATATTCACCAGTTGCTAGAATAACATATATTAGGGTATTAGTAGCATTAGCCTATATTTACAAATTAGTGTTCCATCAAATGGATGTTAAAACAGCATTTTTAAATGGAGATTTAGAAGAAAAAAATTTTATGAAACGACCGGAAGGAATCATTGCTAAGGGCCAAGAACATAAGGTTTGTAGATTGAAGAAATCTTTGTATGATTTAAAACAAGCACCTAAGCAGTGGCATGAGAAGTTTGACAATGCCATGCTGGCTAATGAATATATTGTAAAGAAAGTGATAGATGCATCCATATCAAATTTGAATATCTTAATGGTGTGATTATTTGCTTATGTGTGGATCATTTGTTAATCTTTGGAACAAATATTGAAGTTGTAAATGGTACTAAATCATTCTTGTCCCTTGTCTTTGAAATGAAAGACATGGGAAAAGCAGATTTAATACTTGGTCTTAGATTATTAGAGAAATGTGGGGGTTATATGTTTTCCCAATCTCACTATGTTGAAAGGATTTTGAGAAAATTCGGTCATATTGATGTTAAATCTGTTAGCATTCCATATAATTCATCTATGAGATTAGAGAAGAACAAAAATGATAGTGTATCTCAGTGTGAATATTCAGTGGTAGTGTCATGTATCTCATGAATTTCACTAGGCCGGACATTGCACATTCTGTAAACAGGTTAGCGAGATATACTCATAATCCTAGTAAAGAACATTGAGATGCTCTAAAACGATTATTGAGATATCTAAGAGGAACTATGGATTTAGGACTCATGTTTAATGGTTGTCCAGCAGTGTTAGAAGGTTATTCTGATGCAAATTGGGTTACTGATAATGATGAAATTAACTCCACTAGTGAGTATGTATTTGCTTTGGGTGGTGGTACTATTTCATGGAAATCTTCTAAACAAACTTATAAGGCTAAATCAACAATGGAGTCAGAATTTATTGCTTTATAACTTGCATGTTCAGAAGAGGAATGGTTAAGAAATTTACCTGTTGACATTCCTTTGTGGACTAAACTGATGTCTTTTTGTGTTTATTCATTGTGATTCACAAGCAACGATCGCTCGAGCAAAGAATAAAATATATAATGGGAAGAGCCGGCACATCCATTTGAGGCACAATATTATGCATGATTTGATTAGTTTTGGGGTAGTCAACTTGGAGTACGTGAGGACCGAGTTGAATCTTGTAGACCCTTTAACTAAAGGACTGAACCGTAAAATGGTTCAAAGAACATCAGAGGAATGTGACTAATTCCATCTGATGTGAACTCTGTATGACAGGAACCCAATTCACTATTAGTAGAGATCCTACAAACGAAGTTTAATGTGGTAAAAATACGTCATAGAAGAGTTCTGTTAAGTACTATCATAGATGTCCCTTCCTATGTTGATGCATGAGGATAGTACTTACTGCATGATTGAGGGTGAGATTTAATTCTCTTAATGGATAATTCATAGCCATTATAGATGGTGGTGTGTTGCAGTACACACTTGATGAATATCACATATATAATTGTAGAAGTGGGGCCGCTTCCTATGAGAGCCCGAAAACCACTCTAGATCACTTATGAATCATGGAATTGGGTGCAAGGCCATTAATGCACCACACCGCAAACTTGTAAGAAGTTAGATAATGACATGTCATTTATGTGTTCGTATAAACAGTAGTGAGATATGCGGTTCAAGACGATTGTCACCCTGTTTCCGTTTATATAACTACAAATTGTACTACCGGCCAGTTCAAGACATTTGTCACTGCTCCATTATGTGTCATTATCTTCGTTTGATAGTGGAGAGATTGGTTTATGTTCGTTCGTTTGTGACTATACAAGCTTGGATCATGTGTGGGATTGTTGGAAAAGTACTTAAAAGTACTTTAAATCTTGTGATCCAACCTTGTATAATGCTATGTGATCTAGTGATAGGAGATTGAGTAAAGTTTGGAGTGTCTTCGGACAATAGAAAGAAATAGAAGCGTCCCAAACACATGAGGCACTTCATGTGTTGAAGAAAGTTTACAGAACACTTCGAACGCCTGGTTTAGGCGCCTAATGTGGGTTGAAGCGCCTAAAGTATGCGTTCTAAGTGTTCCACAAAGCTTCCAACACACTTCGAAGACCTACATAAGGCGCCTGAAGTGTTCCAGAAAACTTCCAGAACACTTCGAACGCCTACATTAGGCGCCTCAAGTAGTGCGTCTGTTCATAAAAGATGCAACTTCTGCACCATATGACATCTCCTTTCATATTGAAAGACCATGGCTCATCATAGGGGGTGTAAGTCTGCTGAAAAGAGTCATTTTAACATCATGTTTGTGAACTCAAAGCCTATAAATTGTAGGCTTTGTTATCTTCAACATATACTTGAAAATTCTTCAAAAACTTGTGAAAAATTTCCGCAGCACTTCATCTTGTTCTATCCTCCACTATCATTCACTTCTATAGGCAAGTTCAAACTCTCTCTTATAGCAAAAGAAAGAGAGTAAGCCGTTATATCCTGGGAAGCATTTGCTTAAAGTCTACCTTGTTCACTGGTAGATGCAAAATTGCTTTAAGAACAGTAACAATCTAGTCGCATCTTGACTTTTGGTTTTTTCTGTTGATTCATTTGGTGTCTATATTCCTATACATTTTTCCTAACAATTTAAACATTATTCATCGAGTCGAATATTTTTAAAAAGATTTGAACTTG
Organism: Eustoma russellianum; assembly: GCA_036186865.1. Lineage (NCBI taxonomy): Eukaryota > Viridiplantae > Streptophyta > Magnoliopsida > Gentianales > Gentianaceae > Eustoma > Eustoma russellianum. Next base: position 31,695,911 of record AP025064.1, read on the forward strand.
AGCTCAAGCATCATATGTCACTCGATCTCAAGCTCGAACCCCTTCGAACTAGAGTTAAACTCGAACGGTATTCGACTTATTTTGAGCAAAAATAAAAATATATTTTTATGCTGAAAATTATATGTACGCATAGAATCATGCATATTGTTGAACCGTTATAATTTTTTTTACATAAAAACTTATTATCAGTACAATAATTTATTGTTATCATATTTAGTTTGTTGTTTATATCAATGCAAGATACCATTATAACATCAAATCATACATAATTTCATATATATTATAAGTTTGAATATGTTCACGAGCTAATGATTCGGACAACAATATGTTCATAATCGGCTAGCTAAATATTCGAGATGGATCTAGTTTGATCTCAAGTTTTATCTAACTGAACTAATCAAACAAAAATCTGAACAAAACTCGATCGGTTCACGAATTGTTTGACTCATTTTTATCCCTATCTATGACCACATAGATATTCACAATATAATACTTAGCTCCAGTTACTCTTTTTTGATTGGTCCGTCTTTTTTCCCACCCTTTTCCTTTAGGAGTTTCAATAAGCTATTTTCTTTTTCTTTTTTCGGTATTGACGTCATGCGTTATTTTTTTATTTTTATAGGAGGATAAGACAACTAACTCGAATTGAATAAAAAGAAAAAATAATCAAATTAGTCGCATCACGTCATGTAAATGGGACTGTCCGATTAGGAAAGGTTCTATTTTTCTTATTCTATGATCGACATAGCTTGACATATCATTATGTGTCATCGGAAAACAATCTCTATGTGTTTCTAACACGTGAGTATGATTACATACATCCGAGCCCTCTCTACACTGCCATAAACGGAAGTCTCTAAAGCAATAGGGTAATATTTTTATTGTTGTTGTATGTCCCTAGTTTAGTTCCAACACATCATTCAATGCATTATAGGTTAAAATTTTCTAATTAGTTTTACCGTATACTCATCTATCAACTTAAAACTTATGTATTGTCTTGCTAATTATTTACAAGAATAAATTTGAAGTCAAATATAACTTAACATATATATTATAAAAAAAATAAAATTTATAGTTCACATGATAGGCCTCCCGTGAATGCGTGATCTAGAACACATGAGCATTTGTCAAGATTGTAATAAATAAATGTAACTAAAAGATATATGTAAGTATACGGTCAACCTTGTGTAATGTGCAACTTTTTAGTATGTTTTGATCCGTTCGTAAAAAAATTAATAGTGAAGTGTTTTTGAGACTACGAACATGTCCTGTCTCTACATTAGGTCAAACAAGATTAGAAGGATAAAAAACTTACATTAGATCGAAACAAGATTAGAGGATCAAAAACTGCTAACTTATAAATCCTTATTTAACAAGTCTAACCAACAATGAAAGTTATATTCACTATATGAACATAAAATGATCGGCATGAATCATTTAATACAACAATGTGAACACGACATCGAGACAAACTCAAACATGATAAAGGTAGATTGGGGAGAGGATCTCCTTACCTCCTTCAAAGGGGTATTAAATGATCCCCCGCCACGTGGCACGCAGGGGATGATGAGGCTGGGTGGAGGTCACCCGCACCCAGCCTCATCACCCCCTGTATGCCACATGGTGTTGGGAAAATCGGGTATTTTTCCCACTACGACAACACAACTAGTGAAATGCACCAGTTCAGAACTAATGAACTGGACAGAACACTAACAAAACTACCCGACAAATAATATTGAATACTATACTACAATAGGAAGGAAAGCAGTAAAACAACAATAAAGAGAACAGAACAATAAAAGAGATAAAGAGAGAAACACACCCGAAAGCTTTGCCACTAGAGCTTCAGCCAAGATAGCTTGATCTCCGAACACTTGCTGAATTGCTTGCTTCTTTTTATATGTAGAAGAAAATACAAGTTTTGGGATGATTTACATAAGAGGAGGAGGGGTTCATTTATAACTCTTAAATCTCCTATTCACTCTACCACAACCGATGTGGTACAAATTAAGACAAAAAACAACAAATCTCCACCTTGGCTTAATTTCAAATCCTACCATATACAAAACTTATCAACACAAAAATAGTCTTCGTGGAGCTTCCAAGTATCTACTCAAATGTGCAAGATATTAACCAAGTCTAAACAATGTTCAAACTTGGCCCTTGTAACAACCTTGGTCAACATATCTGCAGGATTCTCCGTAGTATGAATCTTCTGGAGAAGTATCTCCTCTTCTTCGAGAATTTCTCGCACAAAATGATAGCGAACATCAATATGCTTCGTCCGTGCATGAAAGACTTGATTCTTTGCCAAATGAATAGCACTCTGACTGTCAGAATATACTTTAAGTTGTTTCTGACCAACTCCCAAGTCTTTAAGCAACCCATAAAGCCAAATTGCTTCCTTCACAGTCTCTGTAATCGCCATATACTCTGCCTCTGTTGTAGACAAAGCCACCGTTGACTGTAAGGTAGACTTCCAACTAACTGGCGCTTTTGCTAAAGTGAACAAATAGCCAGTTGTAGATCGTCGCTTATCCAAATCTCCTGCATAATCAGAATCACAATATCCAATTACGCCTTGACCAAGTGATTTATCTTGCTCAAATTCCAATCCAACATCTACGGTATTTTGGAGATACCGTAGAATCCATTTCACAGCTTGCCAATGACCCTTGCCTGGATCATGCATGTATCTACTAACAATACTAACAGACTGTGAAATATCAGGTCTCGTACACACCATCGCATACATCAAACTTCCAACTGCATTCGCATAAGGGACTTTCGCCATGTATTCTCGTTCTTCATCAGTAGTTGGAGACAAACGGCTACTCAGTTTCAAATGAGGAGCAAGTGGGGTACTTACAAGTTTTGTATCTTTGTGCATACCAAACCGTTGTAGTACCTTCTGCAAATACTGCTTCTGTGACAGCCAAAGTTTACCCCTCTCTCTGTCTCTGCTTATCTCCATGCCGAGAATCTTCTTGGCTTCTCCCAAATCCTTCATCTCAAACTCTTTACTCAACTGAGCCTTCAACTTGTCAATATCTGCTTGGCTCTTTGCTGCTATCAGCATGTCATCAACATATAAGAGTAAGTAGATGTAGGAACCATCTTGAAGTCTGCGCAAATACACACAATGGTCGTATTGCTCCTCTTGTACGACTGACCCTTCATAAACTTATCAAATCGTTTGTACCACTGTCTTGGAGATTGTTTCAGTCCGTATAACGATTTGGTAAGTTTACAAACCCAATTTTCTTTACCAGCAACCTTGTATCCTTCTGGCTGAGTCATGTAGATTTCCTCCTCCAAATCACCGTGTAGGAACGCCGTCTTCACATCAAGTTGAGCTAGCTCCAAATTCAACTGTGCTACCAAGGCCAACAAAATCCTAATGGAGGAATGTTTAACAACTGGAGAAAACACTTCATTGTAATCAATTCCCTCCCTCTGAGCAAAGCCTTTAGCCACCAACCTTGCCTTGTAGCGAACATCTTCTTTATGAGAAAATCCTTCTTTCTTTGCAAATACCCATTTGCACCCAATTGCCTTCTTATCTTCTGGTAGTTGTGCCAGCTTCCACGTATTGTTCTTCTTCAGAGATTGCATCTCTTCTTCCATTGCACCTGCCCAGCTTCCCCTTTCTGGACTTAGAATAGCTTCTGAGTAAGTGGATGGAATGTCATCAACAACTGGAAGTGCATAGGCTACCATGTCAGCAAAACGAGTAGGCTTTTGAATTTCTCGTCTTTGCCTTCGAACTGCAATTGGCGCCGATTGCTGTTGAGGTTCTTGGGTAGAATCCTCTTCTTCATCTGACTCTTCTTCTGCCTTAAGAGAGTCACTGGTGGTGCTTCGTGCTGGGATCACCACTCTTTGCTCAAACTCCACCTGCTTCGGAGTACACTCCACCTGCTTCGGAGTACTATCAGCTCCTTGATTTACCTTGTTCAACATGGCAGATTCATCAAAGGTAACATCTCTGCTGATAATCGTCTTCTTTGCCTCCAGACACCATAAACGGTATCCCTTCACTCCAGGATTGAAGCCCATGAAAAGAGCCTTCTTTGCCTGTGGATCCAACTTTGATTCAATCACATGATAATATGCAATAGAACCAAAAACATGCAAAGAATCATAATCAGTTGCAGGTTTTCCAGACCATGCCTCCAACGGAGTTTTGCCATCTATAGCAGATGATGGCAACCGATTGACGATATGTTGAGCGTACGTCACAGCCTCAGCCCAAAATTTTCTGTCTAACCCAGTATTAGACAGCATACAACGAACTTTCTCCACAAGTGTCTTGTTCATACGCTCTGACACGCCATTCTGCTGTGGTTTCTTTCTAACAGTGAAGTGTCGAACTATGCCACAGTCTTGGCATACCTTCAGGAATGGATCATTCTTGTATTCTCCTCCATTGTCTGTTCGGAGAACCTTAATCTTCCTTCCTGTTTGGTTTTCAACTTGTGCTTTCCACTTAAGGAAAATGTCAAGCACATCATCTTTATTCTTCATTGTATACACCCACACTGTTCTTCAAAAATCATCAACAAAGGTGACAAAATAATGCCTACCTCCAACAGATGGAGTCTTGGCAGGTCCCCACACATCCGAATGCACATAATCCAGAATACCCTTGGTATTATGAATCGCAGTGCCAAATTTCACTCTTCGTTGTTTTCCAAGAACACAATGCTCACAAAATTCAAGTTTGCAAGCCTTCGTACCTTTCAAGAGTCCTTGCTTGGCAAGAATTTGCAAGGACTTTTCTCCAGCATGTCCCAACCTCATATGCCACAGCTTCGTTGCCTCAGCATCCTTCTTTGTGCTTGAAGTTGCTGCCGCTACTGCCCCCACCACTGTATTACCTTGATAGTAGTACAGATTGTTCTTCCTCACTCCTTTCAACATCACCAGTGCTCCTGAAGTTGCTTTAAGAACTCCATCTCGCATCGTCACGACTAAACCTTTAGATTCTAAGGCTCCCAATGAGATGAGATTCTTCTTCAACTTCGGCACGTACCGCACATCCCGTAAAATTCTAGTGGATCCATCATGATTTCGCAGCTTGATTGAACCTATCCCGGTTGTTTTACATGGATTATCATTACCCATGTAAACAACCCCACCAACAAGTTCCTGGAATTCAAAGAAAAATTCCCGAATAGAACACATATGATAGGTACAACCTGAATCCAATATCCACTCATCTGGATGTAATGATACTGAAGGCGAGACAGTCAAAGAAATATCTGATTCCGCATCACTTTTGCATTCTGCAACATTTGCATCTTGCGGAGTCTTCCCTTTCTTTTTCAGCTTTGGACAGTCTTTCTTCCAGTGCCCTTTCTCACGACAGAAAGCACACTCGTCTTTGGCAACGACCCGGCCTTTGGACTTAGACCTTTCTCTTCTTCCTTTTGTCTGGCTTTGCTGACGACCTCTTGCCACCAATGCTTCTTCTGATGTCGTTGATTTGTTTCTTATCTTATCCTGCTTTCTCAATTCATGACTATACAAAGCAGAACAAACAGCATCTAACGACACATTCTCTTTCCCATGAAGTAATGTAGTTTCCAAATGTTCAAATTCATCAGGAAGAGATGATAACAACATCAAAGCCAGATCTTCATCCTCAAATTTCACATCTAAATTTAGCAGGTCTGCTACTAATTGATTAAACATAGTGATGTGTTCATTCATAGTAGTACCTGGTCGGTAATCAAATCGGAACCGTCTTTTCTTCATGAGGAGCTTGTTCTGACCACTCTTTTTCAGAAACTTGTCCTCCAACGCCTTCCACAGT
>AP025064.1:31701738-31732653 GCA_036186865.1 Eustoma russellianum
CGCCTTCCACAGTTTGTGTGCAGAAGTTTCACTCTTGAAGGCATACTTCTGCTCTCTGGACAGACATGATCGAATAGTTCCGCATGCCAACCGATTGATAATACTCCAGTCTTTATCCTCTATCTCTTCTGGTTTCTTTCTTTCAATGGCAATATCAAGACCCTGTTGGAAAAGAGAGTCCAAAACCTCCCCTTGCCACATACCAAAATGGCCAGTACCATCAAATATTTCCACCGCCAATTTCAAACTGGACACCGGGAACCTCGACCATGATGACGAGGAGGTCGATACCCCCGATGGAATATTTGAGATAACCTCCTTTGCTTCTTGATCTTTTGTTGCCATTACAGACTCAATATATAGTATTCAATATTACAAACAAATTTCAGACAGCCCAAGGGCGAACCTTCGGCTCTGATACCACTTGTTGGGAAAATCGGGTATTTTTCCCACTACGACAACACAACTAGTGAAATGCACCAGTTCAGAACTAATGAACTGGACAGAACACTAACAAAACTACCCGACAAATAATATTGAATACTATACTACAATAGGAAGGAAAGCAGTAAAACAACAATAAAGAGAACAGAACAATAAAAGAGATAAAGAGAGAAACACACCCGAAAGCTTTGCCACTAGAGCTTCAGCCAAGATAGCTTGATCTCCGAACACTTGCTGAATTGCTTGCTTCTTTTTATATGTAGAAGAAGATACAAGTTTTGGGATGATTTACATAAGAGGAGGAGGGGTTCATTTATAACTCTTAAATCTCCTATTCACTCTACCACAACCGATGTGGTACAAATTAAGACAAAAAACAACACGTGGCGGGCGGTCCCAAAGAGGGTGAGGAGTTGGGGGTTAGAGGATCTCAATCCGGTAGATTGACACTTCATAAACTTTGCACCACTAGGAAAAGGGATAGGATCCCCTCACCGCACCTCCCTCACCGCGTGCGTGACCGCGCGACACGTGGCAAAAAGGGAGGGTGGTGAGGCTGGGTGAGGATAACCCTCATCAAGCCTCACCACCCCCTACTGCTGCCACGTGTCGCGTCCTGGACCGCGCGGTGACTCACCGCGCGGTGAGGAGATCTCATCCCCTAGGAAAAGAGTTTGTTCTGCTTTCCTGCTAACGTCTCTGCTATTACAGTGTGGCATTTGTCAACAGCTGTGGAAATTATTTGGTGGGCTGCCTCGATTGCAGTATTACGAGTTATCTCTTGGCCTAAATCTAGGGGTACATATCTGAGTAATCTTAAGATAAGCCAAAATATGAGTTTTTTAATTACGCGTCGTTATGGGTAAAAATCATTGTCAGCGGCCCCACCACATTCATTTTTTTTTTGAAAAAAAAGAAAATGATTTTTACACGTAGCGTTGCGTGATTGGATGCCTCATATTTTACTTCATCTCCAACCTCCTCTTATATGAACCCAAATCTATACAGCCACAAATCCAATCTTGTTAGAGATTTCAGCCACATAGATGCTACATATATCAAAAATGATAGGCTCTCTTCGGCTTGACATCACTATAAGCCGAAACAACCTCTCATATAAAGTATATGATAAGACTACATACATCAAATAGTGAAGCGCTTTGACTCTTCTCTATATCCTACACAAACGCTGAAAAATATAGTTCACTGAGAACGTATTTTATAAAACCGAAAAACACTCAAGTTAGTGTAGTATCACTGACAAGAAATTAGTATAGTATCACTCAAATTATAAAAGAAAAAAGAAAATTACATGCCGACACTCAAACTAGTATAGTATCACTTACACGTCATGCGGCTTTTTGGCTTCACTTTAATTGTCTGTCGCGGGATGAGATCTTTTTGTCCACTTTATACTAATCACATTCGTTATCACGCAACACGATAGTGAAGTTAGATGTGAGTGACCTTCATCTAGCCTCATCATCCAACTCTTTTTCTTCACCATCCACCTGTGCTGCCACGTGTTGCATGGTGACGAGTGGGGTGAGAGTAAATGAGAATCCTAACCTGCCTTTCGCGGCCTAAGACACGTGTCAGTAACACAAAGTGACGGTTTCGCTCGTGTGTATTATATTAGTTAAAGAGTTTCCGCCTTCGATCGTAAAATTTATCAAACCAAACAGACCAGTGAGCGGACTGGTTCGGACCAATTGACAGTGGTTCTATTCTTCTATTCAATAACTTGAATTTTGAAGCTAACTTGTCGGCACTGCTGAAGCAGTCAAGCAGGAGAATGGGCTGATGATGTGTTTCAGGTGGATTCACATCCCTTTTTTGAAGAAGATTTTTGAAGAAGATTCATTTTGATTGATTGATTCATAGAGCACCAAACTGCGGGAATATGGCGGACAGTTATTTGGGTCCCTTTAAATCTACGTCTCTTCTTTTCCAAACCATTTCTTTCTCCTTTTTCTCTCCTCCATTTTTATTCACCACCAAATTTTCTCCTCTTTTATACTCCTCCTCCTCTTCTTCTTCTTCTTCTTCTTCTTCTTCTGCAGCTCTAATAATGGCGGCTGCAGACAGAAGTTTTGCTCCTCCGAATCGCTTTTGTGTCAATTGTCACTGCTCCCATGGTTCTTCTTCCAATTATCATCAGCCTTCGCTTCTTGTATTTTCAGGTAAATTAACTTCAATTGTGGATTCTTTGTTCTGATTGGTGTTGTTTCTTGGTGTTGCTGGGTTTCTTCTGTATATATTTTGAAATGGGGTTCATGAATTGCATTTTTGGAAGGGAAAAGATTCATCTTTATAATGGGGTTTTTGCCATTTCATTATTTGGTTACTTTTGAGGAAGAGGATATAATCATCACGCTTTTTTATTTTTATTTTTTAATATAGTTTTTTGATAAAAGAAAATAGAGTTGGGTTAGGTAAGGGTTGATGATCAAATTAGGTAGCCCACTTCCAATAATTTACAAATAGTTAGGGGAAGATGGCTACCATTGATTTTTTTCTTTCCTTTCTTAGATTTATGCGGGTGCATTGGAAGGAAAGATCATTAAACTGGAGAACGAAGACATCAACGGGGGTCTTGCGGGGGCGTTTTGTTTATTTTCCAAGTTACAGGGTACAACAACAACATTACCCATTACCTTATACTCTCATGCCCATGGCGGGGTATGGAGGATTATTTATAAGCAACCATACTCATGTGTTAGAAACACATTGAGTTTGTTTCTCAATGACCCATAATGAAAATTGCGTCAAGGTATATCCATCTACTACTTCACAATATAAGAAGCGCGACTATTTAGGAAGACATTTTTCTTTATTCCATCCTATTACAAGTTACAGGGTACCAAAATGCTAAACTGCACCGTGTCTTTGATGTATTGTGAAGTCTAGATAACTTCTTCCGTATTGTCACGTTACATGTATACTAAAAAATCAGGCTTCATTTGTTAAAGTATGAAGAGCTGTATATTGGAAATTTTTTTGTATATTTATGCACACTATGTTTGTACACTTTGCCCCTATTCTTATACTGCATACTGCCTAAACATATATGGCAACCATAATATTCTAACTCCTACATTACAGCTAATTAGGGATACAATCATGGACACAATCAATCACCTATTAATTACAGTAAATACAATGGAATATTCTGTGAACTAAACATGGTAACTCGTATATTCTAACACTCTCCCTCAAGTTGGATAGTGGGATCGCCAATATTCAACTTGCATAATACTGAGTCAAAGATTCGCCCATTAACTGCTTTCGTCAAGATATCTGCTAGCTGGTCCTCGGATCGCACAAATGGAAGAGTGATGATACCGCTATCCAGTTTCTCCTTAATAAAGTGTCGGTCGATTTCTACATGCTTAGTTCGGTCATGTTGAACAGGATTCTCAGAAATGCTAATGGACGCCTTATTGTCACACATTAAGCACGTTGGATCGTCCACCGGAATACCAAGCTCAAGTAACAATTTTCGAATCCATAAGACTTCGGTGATACCTTTCACGATACTCCGAAACTCTGCTTCTGCGCTTGACAATGCGACTACCTTTTGCTTCTTACTCCTCCAGGTGACCACATTGCCTCCAACCAGTGTAAAATATCTCGAAGTAGACCGTCGATCAACGTGACTGTCGGCCCAGTCAGCATCAGTGTATGCCTCAATCTTTAGATGTCCATTATTTTTAAATAGCAAGCCACGTCCGGGTGTTCCTTTTAGATACCTCACAATCCTTAGTACAACGTCCAAATGATGCTTTTGGGGAGCATGCATGAACTGACTCACTACTCCAACAGCATATGCAATGTCTGTTCGAGTATGAGATAAGTAGATAAGTTTGCCCACTAACTGCTGATATTGTTCTCGATCTGTCAAAGGAACTCCTTGAATATTATCTAGTCTGTGATTTGGGATCATCGGCGTGTCAGCTGGCTTTGCGTCTATCATGCCTACTTCGGTTAACAGGTCCAGGATATACTTTCGTTGTGAAATGTAGATACCAGCTGATGATCGGAGTACTTCAATTCCCAAGAAGTACTTTAGTCCACCAAGATCTTTCATCTCGAACTGAGTGAACAAATGATCCCTGAGATGAGACATTTCACTAATGTTATTACCAGTAATAATCATATCATCAACATAAATAATAAGACAAGTAACAAGACTTCCCTGTCGTTTGATGAATAAGGTGTGATCAGTATTGCTTTGTCGGTATCCATCTTGTTTCATAACAGATGTAAACCTGCCAAACCAAGCTCTGGGAGATTGTTTAAGGCCATACAAAGCACGTGTGAGCTTGCAGACTTGTCCGGGTGAGAACTCTTTTGAGAATTCGGGAGGCTGCTCCATGTATACCTCTTCTTTCAGTGTCCCATGTAGAAATGCATTTTTAACATCAAATTGTTGCAGAGGCCAATTTTTTGTTGCTGCAATAGAGAAAAGAATTCTGATAGTGTCAAGTCGGGCAACAGGTGAGAAGGTCTCGGAGTAGTCTACCCCATATGTCTCGTATATCCTTTCGCTACTAATCTTGCTTTATGTCTTTCTATACTCCCATCTGCTTTATACTTGATATTAAAAACCCATCGGCACCCAACTGTCCGCTTTCCATCGGGTAACTGGCATTTTTCCCAAGTCTTATTTTTCTTAAGAGCATCCATTTCTGCGTCCATAGCCTTTTTCCATTCTGATTGACTACACGCCTCTTCTACGTTTGTGGGAATTGCCTCAGAGCAGATTTTGGTAAAGAAACTTTTTGCTGTTTGGCTCACATTTTTTTCGAGAATTATGACATGGTACTTGGAGGCCGTGGCTATCTTTGTAGGTGAGTATCTGTCAGGTGGAACTCCTCTGTTTTTCTTTGGTGGAAGCACTCGTCCCTGTTCTTCAGTAGACATGTTAATATGGTCCAGTCCAAAACAATTACGATCAGATATAAGTGTCTCGCTGGGGGAAGAGAGAGGGACAGGAACATGAGATAACTCAAATGGTATGATATCACTGGAATTGACTTCACGACTATCATTGTTATTATGTATACTACCTTGTACCTGTTGTGGTGCATTCATCTGAGGAGTACCATCATCAGTGGGCTTTGGAGCATTGGCCCTATTGTCGCAGGATGTAGCAGTGCCATCAGGGTCAACCACTTGCCTCCCCGAATCGGTCGCAGGCCAGGGTAGATTAGACAACCAATCGAGGGATCCATCTTGAGCTATCTCCCCCTGAGACCGAGGTTGGGTAGCAAAAAAGAACTCGGTTTCAAGGAAGACGCAGTTCATGGTTACCTGAATGCGCCGAGTGCGGGGATTGTAACACCGGTAACCCTTTTGGGTAGTAGCATATCCGACAAATACACACTTGTTGGCACACGGGTCAAGTTTATCTCGTTGTTGTTTGGGAATATGTATAAATACCGTGCACCCAAAGACTTTGGGTGGTAAGGTCAGTATGGAAGGTATGGTGGCCTGAGTGGCCAAGGTTTCAAGAGGTGTTTTATGGTGGAGAATTGCAGTGGGAAGTCTATTACTCAGGTAAGTAGCCGTGGACACTGCGTCCAGCCAAAACCCCCTGGGAACACCGGATTCTATCATGAGGGCTTGTGTCATTTCTAGTAAAGTACGATTTTTACGTTCCGCAACACCATTTTGTTCAGGGGTGTTGGGACATGAAGTTTGATGGATGATGCCGTGATGAGTGAAAAACTGTTTGAGTGCCCCATCGAGATATCCCCCCATTGTCTGATCGTAGAATTTGAATGGTCGATGCATATTGTGTTTTTATAATTTGATAGAACTCGACAAATTTAGCCGCAACATCAGATTTTTGTTTGAGAATATATAGCCAAGTCATGCGGGAATAATCATCAACAAAAATGACAAAGTATTGAAAACCCAATGGAGTAGGGTGAGCTGAAGGGCCCCAAACATCAGAATGTATCAAATAAAAAATTTTGTCCACACAAGTATTATTCAACTGATAAGTATTCCTGGGCTGTTTTGCTCGGAGGCAAGTATCACACGTCAATTGGTCTAAATTTTTTGAAAACAAAGCTGGAAAAAGTTTCTGCAAATAGCGAAAAGAAGGATGTCCTAACCGACGGTGCCATAACCATATCTGGCGAGAGACCGAGCCTGTGGCAAGATTAGAACACACATGTGGCACTACTTCATCTACGTAATAGAGACCGCCTCTCTCAGTACCACGTCCAATGATCTCCTGAGTATGAATGTCCTGCAACACGCAAAAGTGAGGATACATAAGTAGAACGCAGTCGAGTTGTTTAGTAAGCTGGCTAATAGATAACAATTTAGTAGATAGTGCAGGAACAAATAAGCAGTTTCTTCGGGTGATATCAGGGGTGACGGCAATGGTTCCACTTCCTTGGACTGGAATGGCTTCACCACTGGCGGTTTCAATATGGGTTTTTAGTGGAGCGGAATGGCTTAAGAAATCCTTCGGGTCGTATGTCATGGTGTACGTGGCTCCACAGTCAAATATCCACTGAGGACTTGGACACGGGTTGGTACTGATAAGGGCATGCGAAGGTCCAGGGGTCAAACTGTATTTATTGGGTAATTCGGGCCTGAATAGACTTTTTTGAGTTTTAGGGACTAAATCTGTCATATCTGAATTGTTCTGGACCATATTAGCTGCTCCTGATAAAACAAGGGACTCAAGTGCATTATCATAAGTAGGCGGGGGGCAAGGGGTAAATTCAGGGGACTTAAGTGCAATTTCAAAATCAGACGGGGGGCAGGGAGTAATTTCCTGGGGTCCTTTTAAAAACTGAATTGGGGTTAGGGTTTCTTCCTAGCCCCTTACCTCCTGCGGCCGGATGTTCTTCCTCTTTTCCATGGCTGCATTGGTCTGAGACTCTGATCCCTGCATCTGATAATTTTTCGCTGTTGCTGACCTCCTCTGATGGGGTCCTGGCAGCAGCAGCCTTGCCTCCTTGTCTGGTGGTAATGCATTTTCCTTCCCACCATTCGGGATAGCCAAAAATCTAAAAGCACTTGTCTTTGTGATGCCCTTTCTTCCCACAGTGCTCACAGATGATGTTGCTTTTATCTACCCGTGATGATGAAGTGCCTGAACGGGTAGAGCTGTGTCCCTGTTGGGTCGTGGTGCTTTGGTCACTTGGTGGTCCTTTACCTCTTCCGCGTCCCATGGGTGGTTTCACCACCAATCCTTGTCCTAACCCCAGTGATGAGCTTGTCTCTGAGGGACCGTGTAAGAGAAGCTCTGCCTGGGTTTCAGCTCGTTTAAATTCAAAAAACGCAGCTTCCACATTTGGAAGAGGCGTTCTTTTCAATAACTCCTTCTCAGATTCAAATCTGTCGCTTACTGCAGATAAAAATTGATATAGTCTAAACTCTTGCAATTTTTGATTATACAGTGATATGTTTTCAGGACATTTCATTGGATTGGTGTCCAAGGTATCAATGGATACCCAGATATCTTGAAGACGGTTCCAACAATCTTCTAGAGAACTGTCCCCCTGTCGGATGTTGTTTGCTCTATGATGCAGGTCGAATACTTGTAAAGAGTCACCCCGTGAGCCGTAGGTAAGGGCTAATCCGTCCCAGAGTGCCTTCGCAGTGGGGTAACGGGACACGTTATTTATCATACTGGCATCCACATTCTGTAAAATCCATGTAAATATAGAATTATCATCTTGCTCCCATCGTGGATACCTTGGATCCGTTGAGGCAGAGGATGAGGCATCCCTGTGAGGTGATGCTGCCTTCCCCGTCCCAAAATAGCTCGGTAGATTACACGGGACCATAAGCAGTAGTTATTTCCTGTGAGTTTTACTGCAATATTGAGATTCTCAGGTAATGATATTGAAGTCTGTGTCTGTGGGCTGAGACTGTCCTTGAGAATTTGAGCCACTTGGATGGCCAAATCTCCAGGAATTGAAGAGAATTCTGGTTTTGGTTCTTGTTGGTTTTGGCCTGTTTCCGACATGGTAATTTCGCAGGTATGCTGTGCAATGAAGGCAGGTTAAATGGCTGAGCCGGGATCAAAAGCTGAAAGGTTTGAGAATGGTATGATGCAAGGATGACAATACACTGTCTGAGCAATGTTTTAGAGATGGCCAGAGAGGTATAACAGCCGTATGGCTTGGAATGTTATACCCGCCGGATGTTGGCTGAGTAATTAGGCAATGAGGAGATTTTCTTTGAGCCTATGCTCAAAGATCTCAATTTCAGTGGGCAGAAACGAGATTAAGGGTGCTCTGATATCATGTTAAAGTATGAAGAGCTATATATTGGAAAATTTTTTGTATATTTCTGCACACTATGTTTGTACACTTTGCCCTATTCTTATACTGCATACTGCCTAAACATATATGGTAACCATAATATTCTAACTCCTAAATTACAGCTAATTAGGGATACATTCATGGACACAATCAATCACCTATTAATTACAGTAAATACAATGGAATATTCTGTGAAGTAAACATGGTAACTCGTATATTCTAACATCATTTAAATTTCTACAATAAAAAATTCAAGTATGTATAACGAGAATAGCTCTTCTTTGAATCATGAAATCATCATTTGTTTTTGGACGATTTGTAGAATTGGGAGATGTGTCAAGCTGTGTAATATTGCACTTACGCTTTCCATTTTCTTCCATATTAGTTTCCTTTTGCTGTTTTAACAATGGGCTATATTTGTTTTTGTACAACGTGTATAGTTGTGAGATGTGTCAAGCTGTGTAACATTGCACGTTATCTTCCAAATTAGTTTTTCTTTAGCTGTTTTGACAATGGGCTAGTCAGTTTGAACCTTTCATCTGTGGGCATGCTTAACAGCCAATCACACCGTTTCCCTCCACCACCAGGTAACAAAAAGGAACAATAAAAAAAGATCAAGGGTGTAATACAGATGTTCTTCATACTAGTGGTCCTTATACATCGAATTTATAATTGAAATATGTCTTAGGGGATTGGATGTGGCAAAGTTCGTGCAAATGCCAAGATACTTAGTTGACTACCTCCCTTGGCTGCCTCAAGTGAAGTTCACATTTCTCTGTCCTTCATTTTTCTATCACATGCTGTTACACTTGGAACCAAGACTCAATCATAAATTCATTAAACCTTATCTGTTTTAGACCATACATGTCATAAATATAAAGGGTAAGGCATTATCAAGTTGGGTAAATTATGCAAAGCGAAATAGCTTTAATTTGCTCAATATTTACAAGAACTATTTTCCCAACACATGCAGCATGCAGTAACAAGTTTTTTGCCATTATGACTGAAGAGATTTGGAGTTCAATTTTAGCAACAAAAGACTGAATTTTGAACCCTGTGTTAAAATTGAGATAAAAGATTTCCGTGAATGAGATTTTTAGATATTTAGAGTGAGTTAGTCACGGTTGAGATAGTATAAAATGTCCAGTGGCATCTTAATAGGCGGGAGAGTGAGACGGAAGAAGTCATGAAGGGAGACAATTAGATAAGATATGACCTTTATGACCTATGAGGAGAATATGATCTAGGATATAACACAGCAGAGACATATGATCCACATAGCCAACCTCATTTAGTTAAAACAAGACTTGACTGTTTTAGAATGGATCCAACTAGCCCTTGACGAAAATCAAGTTATGACCTGAGCTCTAATGTCCTTTATCCATCAAATGAAAGGGATAGGACAATCTCTTTCATTCACAGCCCAAACAGACTGCTATTCACAGCCCAAACAGACTACTACTGATATGTCATGATCAATTTGTGTCTGTTTTTCTTAGGTTGTCCTGGCTTGTCCATACATGTTTTTATTTTTTATTTTTAAAAGCATGATCAACAACATTCCATTTCTGTAATATACACGCACACATATGTATACATGTATATATGTATATACACACACACGCACATGTATACATGCATATATGTGCACACACACACATATGTATTCTTGAACGTCTGAGCTGCTGGTGGTTCGTACTTCTGTCTGTCTTAAGATACTTAAAGATGCATATAGTATATAAAAGTGATGACTGTCAGTTAAGTTGCTAAGTTCACTAGAAGGTTTATGCCTCCGCTGCTGTAGGTCTTGTGCAAAGTTGTAGCTTCTAATGTACTTGAATAAATTGAAGCCTAGCTTCACTAGTGCTCCATATCATTAATTGAAGGCAGATATTCGACAGTTATATTTGTGAAACATACATGAGTTGACTTCCATCTTTTTGTTGCTTGCATTGCTCAATGTTCTTCCACTGAACTGCAACATTTTTTATCTACTACTCCTATGCCTATTAATATCCATTGTATTATCATGTTTGTTCATATTTATTCAGGTGGAACTGCCTTTAATGGAGTTGCTGAAGAGCTCAAGAAGTTAACTACTCGAGTGGCTCATGTTCTCCCTGTTTCAGATGACGGTGGAAGTACTTCTGAGATTGTCCGGGTCCTAGGTAAACTTGATTAATGAACTTCCTTTTTCTTTTCTTTCAGAGTGTGGTCAAAATTTTTAGCACACACAGTCATCTGTTTGATGATCACAATATACCAAACCCTCATAAGAGCATAAGTCTAATGTGTTCATTATAACTCAGATTTCAAATATGTTAGCATTACCAGGGATACTTGTAGGCTGCTGTGGTCAAAACTAACTAGTCCATTTGAAGTGTATTATATTCAGTTTCTTTATGCTGGCCAATCTTCATCTTACCACATATAAAGGCCTTACTAGAAGTCAATCCTTGACTTTGAGAACTATTATTTGGTGGATTCTGGAATGCATTTCCATTTGTTATTAACCTGTCCTTTCATGAATTCTAAAATTAGCTGGTTGCTTGTAAACATGTCTCAGGTGGTCCAGCTGTTGGTGATATTAGATCAAGATGTTTGAGATTGTCTGATCAAAGCACCTCCGAGGCTCTTGCAGTTCGAATGTTGCTTGGCCATCGTTTGCCATTTGATTCACAAGGAGCCAAATCAGAATGGTGGGAATATCCTTCTATCTTAAGTAGGTCCTTTTGCCCTTGCATATAAAAATAAGTTGAAGAGTGCTGGAACTGAATATTATCTCCATGTAGATATGATTTTGAAGAACCATAATGAGCCTATAAGGGTGAATTATTTTCACAATGAAACGTAAGTTTAATTTTCTACCTCTATTTGGTAAATGGGATGAATACCTAACAAGTCACATCAAAGGTTTTGCTCATATAGCTTCAGGGCTTTGTTTGGTTTAGAATCAAAGCCGGTGGTGAGGGAGAAATAATACCTCATCATGAAGTGATGAGCCAATGGTCATGTGTTGAATAGTTAACAACAAATTGTAGTGATTTCTTATGCAGTGCTAGGACATATCCTTAGCAGTATTTTCTCTGACTTGTCTTTGTCCTTCCTCCTGCCTCCCTTTCGTTAATAATCCAATGTAAATGGTTTGGCATCATCAATCCAACAAGTGGATCTATTGATTTTAGTTGAACATTTGCTTAGCGGACTTGTTTGAATGCCTTCTTACCATAAAAGTCCTACTTCCCTATACAACTTGCTTGTGACCTCATCATCTACAAAATTATTTTCCTAATTGGAGGTTCATCACCTCTTGGCCCAACAAGGTGATTCTGCCATTCTGATATGTTGCCAAGCTGTTAGGCTGGTTGATGCTTAACTATATCTGGCATGCTATACCATCATATAGTTACTTAGAAAGACGTGTGAAAAATGATGAGAGTGCATCTATTAACTGTAAATTTTGAAACCAATGCTGCTTTTGCTTACCAAAAACTTCTCAGCTTGTTTTAATAGCCTGTTTGCTAGTAGAAGCCCTTATGGGCCCACGTTAACTCCGGAGTTTTGGGCCACTTGATGAACTATGTATTCCATGTAGTCTTTCATTTCTTCATTGTAAAAACTAGTTCATATGGAGTTTTTTCGAGTTTTGAGTTTCTTTTCTTAATAATTTCTGTCCTTATTATTGCCTTGCATTTTCTGTGTGTTAGGTTTGCCTGCTTTGAAATGACCGTTGAATTGTACTAACATGACGATTGCACAGGTATGACATTGTAGAGGGCAAGCATCCATTGTGGAAAGGTGTCTCCAAACCCTACAGAGAAACCATTCGGGCCTTCTTGGTATATTTTCATGATCAGGTGTGTTGATGGTGCAGCATCCTTGTAAAGAGCTGTAAAAGTCTTGTTCATCTGTTTCTTATCACGCTCAGTTGCCCTTTAAATTTTACAAATAAGTCTTTTGGTCCTTTCTTTGCTCATAGTCATAAAAGCCACTTTTGCATTTGGTCAAGTATCTTTACTGTTTCTTCTGTTCGTCCTCATATAAAACCAGGTATTGTACATTGAGCTCACAAGTGCATATCTTTGTGCACACACATACTAGAATCACTCAGTACTGAGATGCTGCAACCTCGTTACTGATTCATATTTTCGATATCATCAAGACACAAACTTCTCTTTTGCTTTCTTCTTATGTAAAATAAGAAAATATCTGGAATGATTGGCTAAAATGAACAGATAAACCTTTGTCTTTCAGGTTTGATCTAGGGGTTCTATCCTCCACTTGATTCATTAATTTTGGAGTTGGCATTTGGTGGATATTGCTCCTGTGATTGATGTGATATCTTTGCAGCACTGCCTCCTGTTTATATGATTAAATGTTGCCACAAGCATACTCCAATTGTTTAAGCGTTTGCCACAAACATACTCCAACTTGCACAAGTGGCTTGTGCATTTCCAGCTTCTCCATGAGACTCCACATTTTCAACGTTATCATTTGCAACTTTTGTTTGTAGCAACCTGTTTCTTCCTGCTCAATCCTAGTGCTCATGCTGTTACGTGCATCTTCCTATCTGTACTGATTTTGTTGAATGCTGAACATTAAACGGGCCTAATGACATAGCTTGACACAAATTCTGTGCTTCCAGATCCTCCGCCGAGCAGATGAGCAGTTTTGCTTTAGCAATGGAAGGTATCGTGCATATGCTTCCTCCAAAGAATTCTCTGTTGAAGATACTTGCGAGGATCCAATTTTTTGGAATTAATCTGGGTGAAACTCTACGCGATGTTTTATTTTTTTTACATTTATTTACTTACTGGAAAACAATAAGACAAATTATTGTAACACTATTTTCTGTACTTTGCAGTACACTTATTCTCATGGATGACTTATTTCCTTTTTTTGTGATTGCTTTCTATGTGCATTAGCTTTTGATAACTGTTGACCAATAAAATCATATAAGGTTGTTTGTTTGTTTGTTAAACATTTTTCAGAAAATTTTTCCTCCTTTCTGTGTTATTTGGGAGCCACACATGATGAGTCCTTTTATGAAGTAATTATGTTATTCACTAGTTAAATAACATAGCCAATAAGAGAGGTGCACGTGAAAAAAATGTTATAAGCCGAGTGGCTTATCTTTTCTCATTTCTATAATTTTTGTTTTGATGTGATCAAGTTATTGTGTTAATTATTTTGCTAAAATCATTTGGGTAATCCTGCCTTTCTGTGTGCTGTTATAATGATTCTGCATTTTATTGGCGCTTTGACTTATTTATCTGTTAAACTAGACAAATGCTTATATATTTATCTGTGATTATTTTTCTTTACTTGTTGGAAAATTGTATACCATCCTTTTCTGTTGTGACTTATCTTCTTAAGAAGTATAATTGCTTAGGCTGCTAAAAAATGGCCTCGACTAATTTGTCAACTAACTTAAATCCCATTTTGCAGCGTTGGGAACTTTTTCTTTGCTGGAGCACGCATATTCTTTCAGTCCTTAGATGCCGCAATTTTTTTGTTTTCGCGTGTTTCAGAAATTCCGCCAGATAGTTTGGTCTTGCCAGTCATATCCACCAATGACAGGCTTACTTTGGGTTGTGAATTATGGGTATGTGAATTCTATTTTGATTTGTTCAATTCATGCTAAAATATGATAAAATGAAAATGCTAAGACTGAGTTTCCTCGTCATCCTAAAATGTGCTAAGGTTCTGATTGTCCATGTTTTCAGAGAATCTGATAATAGTAAGGATTTGGTGCAATTCCATTATTGGTTAGATTACCAGCAGTCCTAAAATGATGACAAGCGTGTGGCAAATTACATATATAGCTTTTCTTCTTATTTGTGCCAACTTGCAGGATGGAACTATCATACGTGGGCAAAATGAAATATCTCATCCAAGCGTGGGACCTGTGCAGGCTGTAGACAAGGTATTTCTTCTAATTGTGGAAAATAATGTTACCGGATTTTGGTGGCTTTTCCAATTCCCTTTTTTCTGTTTTCTGGTGACTCGTTTGTTTGCTTTTGGTTGTCTTCTGGCTGGTATTGATTATGTTGGACTTGTGCAAAAATATTTGCTCTTTTTTTTTCCTTTGTGGGGGAGGGTATAGGGGTGTTGCATGGGTGTGGGGGTGGGAGACTTGTGTTTCGACATGGTGCGCTGTTACCTCAGGCCAGAGGCGGCAATCTGGTGATTTATTCACAGCCGATTGTTCTCAATCAGATTTGTGATGACTTCAGTTGTGTTATGGGGTTTGTTATCTATTTTTTTCTTTTTTGCAGGGAATATAGGGGATCATTATTTTAGGCCCTTGGCCTTTGTGTTCAGTTGTGTCGTGTCTGTTCTTTTGGAACCTCTGATGTGGCCTTTTTGTATGTGTTTGTATGTGCATGTGTCTATGCGAACCATCATAAACTTTTCATGGGGTTGAGCTTTCTGAATTTTCCTGTGGGTCATTTCTTATTGCCCTGAAAAATCTCATCACTTCCCATGGCTACCATATTGGTGAACTATTTTAAGTCATATTTTGCACTTAATTGTATACTGCTTCGTTTTCTTGTGGTGAAGGTTTATTATTTTTCACTTGACCAGTAGATTTCTAATAGGGGAGCTCGTGTATTCCCGTTCTCCCGTCAAGAATGAAGCGCATCTTCTATATGTCAAGTGAAGGATGCAATTTATTGCATGAGGTACTCAGCCCTTTCATATCTTAAACATTCGTGCTTTATATTTCATTTCTGTAGGACATGCTAGAAGTTATATTAGTTTCTGTCATTTTACCGGTCGGTAAGCTTTAAATAGGTTGTTCAGATTATTTTGCATTGTGTTTCACAAACACCAAACTAAATTAAACATTTTTAAGTCGTTTGTTAGTCCTTAGATGTTTTGAGGGAATGCCAGAGAGAATAAGAAAGGAAAGCTGCAGTGTAGCAGGTCCATATGTTCTAGTCACCCTCTGTCTTGGTCACCTCTCTTAAATTGCCACTTATCATTAAGGTCAAGGAGTCAAAGAATCTAGTCAATGAACATAAATGCCTCCTCATTGTTGCCTGTTTTGGGGCCCAGTTCATGGCCAGACACTTCTCAACTATGTCGGCAACAATGAGGTGGTTAAATTACCATCTCATCTAAAAGCTTAAGCTTGTAGGGGAAATAGTAATTTATACATTTATAGACTTAACAGAGATCTAAATGCAGGACTTCCGGCTTTGATTATAGTTTTTCCATGATTTAAAAGCTTATGATTTATGAGGGTACATCTTAACAAGCTTTCTCTGTTGGTTGGAACTGTTTTTCTTGTTTATTTGTTTATTTACCCTATTTGGTCTAGCGCCGTTATCTTCTAATGCTGATGATACAGGTGTATCCAGTTGTAAACCAAACTGTGTTGGAGAAATTGCGGACTGTTGACTGCATAATCTTTGGAATGGGGTCACTGTTTACTTCAATTTGCCCATCTTTGGTAATGTCATGGAAAGCTAGAACTCTCTTTTATATTTTCGTAACCAAACTTTCAGGGCGTGCACTATTGGCTTGGTGCAATCTTCTTTGGAAAAGTAGTCCTTTGGTTACTCATGTAAGGCCATAAATTTTGTTATGGCCTTGTCTTTCTGTTCTTTTCCCTGTTTTTGACCCTCTTCTGTGTCAATCTAAAGGCAGTCATATGTACAAATTATATGATGAACCAACATGAACTTTACTTGCAGGATATCCTGCCTTGACTACTTTGGCGCCTCAGTATTGTAACTCTTTTGTAATCTAAAGCTGACTGTTTCTCACGATATGAACTACAGTAACTATACTATAATGTGCATCTCAACTCTATGATTTATAAGCTCTCTGTACATGAAATATTATCTGTTGGATAATATGCGCCAGCTAGTCGTTAAATTCTCTTGACTGGGTTTTGTAGAAAAATCTGAAGATTACTGTATATATTACTGTGTATAGCAAGTTACCGTTAGTATACTTGTCCTTTCTAGTTTATAGCCGTTAGGTGTAGAATATAAATATGTTGCACTTCTCTGCAACAGTGTGCTTATGTGATTGTAATAGAAAGCAGAAAAGCTTGCTTCTTGATAAAAGAATTATAATACAGTGAATATTCTACATTCAATCTTGAGTTCTGTTTGTTGATCTTCCATGGTGAATAATTTCTTTATGGTATCAGAGCTTTAGCTATCCAGTGGAAGAAAGCAAAGCAAACAACATACTTCACGAATAAACGAAGAAGAACTACGTGAAGGAAAACGAAGCAGCTGCCATAAGTTTATGACCCAGAACTGGGCAAAGGAAAAGCGAGGAAGAAGGTGCTTCGTGGAAGAGAAAACAGAAGGAAGTAAGCTGTAAATCGTACGATTGAAAAGTAAAAAAGGCTGAGTAATACGGGGAAGAGGAACCTCGGAATTTCCGTCACAGATCTTTAAAATTTAAGAATTTGAGAAGAAAAAAGAGAAAAAAAAAACGAAAGGCAAATAAGGAGCCACGTGTTTTTCGTACCAGGTGGAACTTTGCATGTTAGAACACGTGATACTATATTACAAAACTACTGATTATCTCTGCCTTCGATATTTTCTCTCCTTCTTCCATCAACATCAAAAATATTTTTTGCGTCTGCAAGCGGTGGATTTGTCTCAGAGAAGAAAATCCTTTCGTACTATTACTGTCTTCTTCCTCATATCGTCTGTTTATTTTGTTTTTAAACTTGCAGAGGAGAACTTCATCCCTCTTACCTCTTCAGCAACTCATCTTCTTCACACCTAGATAATCTTTTTCCTTCCTCTTCATTACCATGACTGAACAAAGTGAGGTGACATCTTCTGTTGACAAACAGTCTTCTACTCCTATGCTGGACACGGCTCCAGTGAATATTCTCAAACTAAATGGTAATAACTACCTTGCATGGAGCAGAGCTATTGAGCTCTTCATCACAGGAAAAGGAAAAAAGGATTATCTGTTGGGTAAAGTTGCAATTCCTAGTGAGAATGATTCAAAGTTTCAGTCTTGGGAAGCTGAGAACTCTATGTTGATGTCTTGGATACTCGATTCAATGAATCCGGACATTAGTGAAACTTTCATGCTGTATAACACAGTAGATGAAATCTGGAAGGCTACTCGAGAAATGTACTCCAAGAAAGACAACATAGCAGAGCTGTATGAACTTAAGGCTCAGTTGAAAGAAATCAAACAAGGAGAGCTTCCAGTTACCAAATATTATGGAATTCTCTCACACATCTGGCAACAGATTGACACGTTTGAGGAAATCAAATGGAGTACTCCTACGGATGAACGAACCTATAAAAATATTAAGGAAACTGAAAGAATTTTTAGCTTCTTGGCTGGTCTTCACAAAGACTTTGATGCAGTCAGAGGAAGGATCCTAGGAACCAAGCCACTTCCCTCTATGAGCTCTACGTTCTCACAGATTCGACAGGAGGAGAGTAGGATGAAGGTGATGTTAGGAACAGTCCCTAATGTGAATAGTATAAGTGCAGAATCCTCAGCCCTTGTGGCTACTTCTAAAAATGTGGCAGATACAACTGAAGCTCAGCCTTCAGGCATGTTTGTAAAGAAGCATGCAGGAAGGTTTCCTTCGAAGAAATTCTGTAAGTTCTGTCAAAGACCTGGTCATACATTTGAGGAGTGCTATAGACGTCCTGGCTCTACTGTAAAGCCACCTTTTAAACAACATCAGAATCAGTATAGGAATCAGTCCTGGAAGTCTGATTTTAATACTTCCAGGGCTGATTCTCAGGGCAACTGGAGGAATACAGAAGGGAATATGGTGAGTGCAAATCAAAGCAATGGCCCAGCTTCATCAAGTCAGGAGGCTACAAGTCAGAAACTGTCTTACGAGCAACTTAGTAACTTGCTTAAAGTGCTCAACTACCAGCTGAATGAAGAAAACACGTCCCAAGTCAGAACCACTATGGCATGCACAAGCATGGAAGGTAAAGGCGTGAAAGGTAAAGGTTGTTCTTGGATCATTGATTCGGGAGCAACCGACCATATGACTTCTCAAAAATGTCTTTTTAGTGAGTATAGAGAATTTTACTGTCCTAAAGTAGTTAAAATTGCTAATGGACATGGTCTAAAAATTGTTGGCAAAGGAAACATCTATTTAACCCAAAACCTGATACTTAAAGATGTTTTACATGTTCCCCGGTTAGCATGCAATCTTCTTTCTGTGGGAAAGGCAATGATTGACAATAATTGTCTGACAGTTTTTTCTCCTTCTAAGTGTTTCTTCCTTCCTTTCAATTGCTTTCAGGCGAAAGTGTTGAAGGAGGAAGCTTTGGAGGAGGAGAAGACTGGTCATGGTAACTATCAGGAGGGACTCTTTATTTTGCCTCATGAACCAAGATCTTTTGAAGAGCTTTCTAGATCATATTCTTGTATGAGCACTGTTACGGATAGTGTTCACAGTGTTCCTAGAATAGATGGTAAGGAATCAGAATCTGATTTTGAGTCTAGAAAGCGTCTTATTTTGTTATGGCACTCCAGGTTAGGCCATCCAAACTTCTTGTACCTAAGGAGACTTAAGCCAGAATTGTTTAATAATGTTACTCTTGGTTCTTTATATTGTGAAACTTGTCTGTTTGCTAAACAAACCAGAAACCAATACTTACCTCGGATGTACAAGGCAAGTACTCCATTTAACCTTATACATTCGGACATATGGGGTCCTTCAAGAGTTTCTAGTATCAATGGGAGTAAGTGGTTTGTAATATTTGTTGATGATCATACAAGACTAACCTGGTTATACCTTATGAAACAAAAATCTGATTTCTGTAAGGTATTTAAACAGTTTGTTACACTGATACAGAATCAGTTCAATACAACAATCAAGACTCTTCGGTCTGATAATGGGTCTGAATACATGGACTCTGAGGTAAGCAGTTTTCTTTTAAACCTTGGTATACATCATCAAACTTCCAATGTGTATACTCCTCAGCAGAATGGGATTGCTGAGCGAAAACACAGACATGTTCTGGAAGTTGCCAGGTCTATGATGTTCTCTATGAATACTCCAAAATACTTATGGGGGGAAGCAGTTCTTACAGCTGTGTATTTGATCAACAG
The DNA here is from genome assembly GCA_036186865.1 of Eustoma russellianum. NCBI lineage: Eukaryota > Viridiplantae > Streptophyta > Magnoliopsida > Gentianales > Gentianaceae > Eustoma > Eustoma russellianum. The sequence continues at coordinate 31,721,559 of AP025064.1, forward strand.
AATGCCATCACGTGTTCTGAACTTTAGAACTCCTAGGCAGACACTACTGGAGTTTTATCCACACACACACCTAATTTCTAAAATTGAGTTTAGAACCTTTGGGTGTACTGCTTATGTGTTTATACAGCCGCATGTCAGGAGCAAATTAGACTATAAGTCAGTAAAGTGTGTGTTTGTTGGGTACTCTAGTACTCAAAAGGGGTACAAATGTTATTGCCCAACTACTAAGAAAATGTATATTTCACTAGATGTAGTATTTGATGAATTGCAATCTTTTTATGTGAAAACTCAACTATGTACACCTGAGGAAAGACAATTCTTAAATGTGATAGATAGTGAATGTACTAATGATAAGTGTCAGGATAATGAAGAACTGCAGGTAAATCCAACTTCCAGGCCTCTGCTGTCACCGCCTGTGCCAAGATCAACATCAGGGGAAGGAGATAAACAGAGAAAAGGTGAGGATTTTCTGCCAGACAGTGACTGCATTGAACCCTCTCCACAGTTACAGGTTTACTCAAGAAGGCAACGGCACAGTCAACCTTTGGCACAGGCACAGGCACCTGTCAACGGATCACATACTCCTGTAAGTTCCTTACCAACTCCTGATCTGGACTATCAGTCACCCACTGTTATACAACAATATGGTTCCTCTGATAAGGAGGAGATAGCAGGAAACAGCCTACCTATTGCCTTAAGAAAAGGAACTAGAAAGTGTACTATGGTTCCCTCACAAAAATACTCACAATACTTAACCTTTCTGAGTACTCAGTCCTTCTCTACTAAGCATCCATTACATGAATATATGTCTTATGATAAGCTGCATGATAATTTTAGAGCATTTACAGTTAGTCTAGATGGATTAGTTATTCCCACTAATATTGATCAAGCCCTTAAGGATAGAAAGTGGAAAACATCAGTTGAAGATGAAATGAGGGCCTTGATTAAGAACCAGACATGGGAGCTTGTACCTAATACCTGTTCACAGAATCCAGTAGGATGTAAATGGGTTTTTTCAGTGAAGTATAACTCAGATGGATCTATAAGTAGGTATAAGACACGATTGGTTGCTAAGGGATTTACACAGGAATATAATATTGACTATATGGAGACCTTTGCTCCTGTTGCTAAGTTAAACACAGTGAGAATCCTTTTCTCTATTGCTGTAAATCTGGATTGGAAATTGTATCAATTAGATATTAAGAATGCCTTTTTGAATGGTGACCTCAAGGAATCTGTATTCATGGAAATACCTCCAGGGTATAGAACTGAGAAAAATAGGTCCATGATCTGTAGACTTAGAAAAGCTATTTACGGGTTGAAACAATCTCCTAGAGCTTGGTTTGCTAGGTTCACCACAGTTCTACTTAAGCACGGGTTCAAACAAGCTCATAGTGATCATACCTTGTTTACTAACAGTAGGAATCAGTTGATTACTATCCTCATTGTATATGTGGACGATATTATTGTAACAGACAATGATGAAAGTGGTATTCTGAAAATTAAGGGGCAGCTGGCTAAAGAATTTGAACTCAAAGATTTGGGAACATTAAAGTACTTCTTAGGAATGGAGGTGGCACGATCCTCTCAAGGTCTTTATATCTCCCAAAGAAAATACATTGTTGACTTATTACAAGATACAGGAATGACTGGCTGTAAGCCAGCCGTCACCCCTTTAGAATCAGCAAAGTCAGTAGCAAAGAACTGCATAACCAGTCAAAATTTTGAATCTGACGTAGATAAATTAAGCTATCAAAGGTTAGTTGGAAAATTAATTTATTTATCTCATACACGTCCTGATATATGTTATGCCGTAAGTCTTGTTAGTCAATATATGCATGCACCTAATAACTATCACTTGAGTGTGGTTATGAGAATTCTCAGGTATCTAAAAGGTTCACCCGGACAAGGCCTAATATTCAGGAAAACCGAGAATAGGGATATACAGGTATTCACGGATGCAGACTGGGGAGGATCAAAGCAAGACATGAGATCTACCTCAGGGTATGCCACGTATTTATGGGGAAATTTGGTAACATGGCGGAGCAAAAAGCAGACTGTCGTAGCAAGAAGCAGTGCTGAGGCTGAGTTGAGGTCCCTAGCCTTAGGTATTTGTGAAGGACTGTGGATAAAAAGGGTTCTGCAGGACCTTTGCTATTCTGGAAGTATGAGGATATGTGCTTATTGTGATAATATGTCTGCTATAAATATGACGGAAAATCCTATGCACCATGACAAGTCTAAACATGTGGAAATTGATAGGCACTTCATCAAAGAGAAAATTGAAGACAAGACTATAGTGATTCAACATATTTCTTCAAGAGAACAAATTGCAGATATTTTGACAAAGCCCGTTGCTGGACCAGTGTTTCACAAGCTGTCTACCAAGCTTGGTTGTACTAACATATACACCAAGCTTGAGGAGGAGTGTAGAAAAATCTGAAGATTACTGTATATATTACTGTGTATAGCAAGTTACCGTTAGTATACTTGTCCTTTCTAGTTTATAGCCGTTAGGTGTAGAATATAAATATGTTGCACTTCTCTGCAACAGTGTGCTTATGTGATTGTAATAGAAAGCAGAAAAGCTTGCTTCTTGATAAAAGAATTATAATACAGTGAATATTCTACATTCAATCTTGAGTTCTGTTTGTTGATCTTCCATGGTGAATAATTTCTTTAGGTTTTGTAGCAGATCCTATTTTACTGGTTATTTATTTTAATCACTTGTTTTACTCTTGGAAAACATGTTTTTTCCCCCATATTGTGACACTCAAATAGTGGAACTTGGCAAAGTAACTTTGTTGGTACCCAGTAGAGTTACATATCAGAGCTTAGTTGTCAGTGTATAAATAGTTCTTCATTCTCATTTATAGTTTATTTATCATGTGTCTTGCCTTTTCTAGGTTTTACGTGGGATTGGAGAAATAATCTCGTCTCGGTCATGTCCAAAGGTAATGACTGGAACAACATTGCATTAGCTTTTGATCAAACTTTGGACACCATCATTCTTCTTCTTCCTCCTGTAGTGAGCACCTTTTTGGATTGTAGTCGATGGTATTCTCGTTTACCCTCATATCATTCTTGCAACTGGCAATTTGCAGGTTCTGCTTTTGAATGGTACACATGATCGAGAGACTTATGGTCTTACTGCTTCCTGCTTTGTGACAGCCATTACGGATGCTTTAAATCGAACATATGGGGATCCAGAAAGTCGTTTGACAAGTGCAGTAAGTTAACAACATCAATGCTTTCCTGTGGACTTGGTATATTTGATGACCATAGCTTCAAGCACTAGATAATTTCGCGTGCGTATCAGCCAGTCACTGGGAAAACTTTCTGCTGGTTCTTGCAAATTTCTTCATTCCATAGGAAAGGAATGTTGAGGTTTATATTTATATTCTTACGTTAACATGCTGGCATATATAAAAGATAAAATGGGCTTAAACAAATTTCTATCTTTTTGGCGAGATTCATTGCCTGTTAGAAATTAGAAAATTTCTATCTATTTAAGATTTAAGATTTCCATTTCTAATGAAGTCAAAGACACACTCTTCTTTGACTTTGGAATATGATGGAATAAAGTAAAATGACTCACTAAAGTGGCTGCGTTTCTTATATTGTGAAGTAGCAGTTGGTTGACACAGCTTGACCCAATTTTCATTATGGGTCATCGGGAAACAACCTGTGTGTTTCTAAGACATGAGTATAGTTGCGTACACCCGATCCTCCATACCCTGCCATAGACGGGAGCCTCTAAGTCAATGGGGTAATGATATTGTTAAGATTTATTATGATGATGATCATGTCCACTTTTTTACAGCCAAGTCAGTACATAAATACAATTTTGGTTCCTAGAGATGGACAAGTTTCTGTGGACTTAAAAAGCTTAGCAGCCCAGGGGATCTTTCATGTGGTATGTGTATCCATTTTTCCTTTACCTTTTGCTCTATGACAGCTTACAATCATGTCTAGCCTCTAAAATGGAATTGTCTGTGACAACTTAGATCTTTGATTCGGATATTTGAGGCATGTTCTTGAACGTTGCAGGTGACTGTTGAATCGATTCATGATCCAAAAGTCGGTGTAATTTTCGATCCAGAGTCATTGATAGAAGCTCTGGCAAATCTGCTGCAAGAATTCATGAACGCTAACGTCGGTGGCACTAGCTCGCCCACCATGTAAGACACTTAAGCTTTGATGGGAGGAATCCATATTTGGTTATGGTCATTACCATTTTCAGTTGCCTCCTCATGTTACAAGTGACATGACATCCTACTATCGCAATGGAGTAATGTGTTGGAGATTCGGTTGCAAGGGGTTCTGTAATTTTTCGCAGCAACTGAAATGATTATATTTTACCGTTGTTTTGCATTACATGTACATATACACGTTATGGGTATTTTAATATCGAAAGTCTTTTCTTTGTATTTCTTGAATTCCCTCACTAACACACTATCACAGCATATCTCTATTATTATATCATTTATGCAGGCACATATAGAGCCGGGGGTTTCACTGGAAGCAGACTCCCTATCCCTTAAGATAGAGATATTGTCTGCCTACCACTTACCCTCCCCAGACCCTGTCGTTGGGATATACTGGGTACGGATGATGATGATAAAAAAAATATATTCTGATGTTCAGTTTCTAAGGATGAAGGCTCTCATTCTTTGGTATGATTCGTATGCAGTGGACTTTATCTTGGTTGCTTTATCCCCCATCAAATTCAGAAATTTGGGCACTCTTCCAATTCATTTGAACATAAGAACGTATTAAGCAGTTATCATGGCGCTTATTATACAATCATTTTTTTTATGAAATGCAAATTTGTATTACCCGAATATCAAGACATCAAAGGGATTATCTCATACAATAGCCTTACTTGTAGAATGACATGTGGATCTACATGCACAAATCAGTAATGGAAATTATTTTAAACTATAGAAGCATCCCCTATATGGAAATTATTTTAAACTATAGAAGCATCCCCTATGTCTAAAATATGAGTGAAGAGCTTATACATTACTGTACACATGGATGCGTGTTCTGTGTAGTACATCCCTAGATACAAAATCTATGTTTTCAAAAATATAGCTATTTCGTGTCTGTCAAATATTGTATACCTTAGCTGCCAAGGCAATTTTTGCTGCTTTGGCTTTTAGTGCCTTTTTGATTTACGTGAGTTCCAGGTCACCAGTCTGCGAATTGTATTATACAATCACTTTCTTGGGCATCCGGTGGCGCACTCTCTTTTACAAATTGAAGAATTGTTGAGAATCTCTACATTATTCTGTACACATGGATGCGTATTCTATGTACTACATCTCTAGATACAAAAATTATGATTTCAAAAATGTAGCTATTCCGTACCTGCCAAATGTGGTATACCTTAGCTGTTTAGGTAATTTTTGCTGCCTTAGCTTTTAGTGCATTCTTTTTTAATTTGCGTGAGCTCCAGATCAGTATTATACAATCACTTTCTTGGGCGTCCGGTGGCGCGGACTCTCTTTCACAGTTTGGAGAACTGTTGAATCGCCGTGACTGACCATATTTTGCTTTTTGGTGACTAAGAACATAGGCTGTACAACAATGTTGGTGTCATAATATGATCAAGAATATAGAGTTTAGACGTGAAAATGGATAGAGGCATGTGGAGAGAAATTCCCGTTTGACCGGCATCCGATGCTGAAGCAAGGGAAGCCAAGTTTAAGGCTTAATATTTTTTCATGGCAAGAATTTTCACAAGCAGCCCCCGCCAGCCCTTGCATCTGCACCGGATGCTCGTCTTAGGGTCAAAAACGCCCCTAGCGAACCAAACAGTTCGAGTTCAATTCGTATTTGATTTGAGTTCGTTCGTTAATTTTACTTAGACGAGCCGAGTTCAAACACTTATTTAGGTTCGTTTACTAATACCAGCTGAACTGTTCACGAACTGTTTGGCTCGTTTAAACAGTTATAGGGTTATTGACCCGAACTCGAACCAATTTTAAAGCTAGTTATAGTAACAAACAGAGTCAAACCGTTCGTTTAGCTAAATTCAAAAATCTAGTATTCGGTTCGGCTCGATTCATTAACACCGACTATCTGCCGATTTTTCGCATCTGGATTCCTGGTTAGTTTCATGACACAGATATTGTAGCTCGTTTCATGTCACATGCACTCCGTTCTTGACTGTTTCATGTCACGAACAATTGTGTGGAGCAGCAAAGACCACAGAACAGTTTGTCGCTATGATTCAACAGTTGTCGAGCTGTCTATATCATACCAAAAACCCTCATTCGAGTTCTCCAAGTCTTAATCAACCAAGAATTATTAGGCACTGCGTTGAGAGAAGCCACAAGCAACTCAACATGGGTATTCGGACAGTGTCAGATTCAACATCGTACAACAACAACAACATTACTCTATTGCGCTAGAGGCTTCTGGCTATGGCGGGATATGGGGGGTCGGAAATACGCAACCATACTCATGTGTTAGAAACACACAAAAGTTGTTTTCCGATAACCCATAATGATGCGGTAAACTATGTTGAACAAAACAAAGCTAAGAGGCTAATGGACTCCAGAATTTTGATACTTGCCATTCGTGAAGTCATGCATAGGATGTTATGCCCCGCACCCTCCGTAGAATAATTAAAGGATAAAAAGAAAATTAAATGAGATTAAGGGCAATTAATGATAATGAATTAAGAATTAAGTATTATAATTAATTGGCATTTATTGAGGGTTTAAATATTAGATTTAATTAGAAATTAGTTTAGAATTAAATATTAGAATTTAATTATTTAAGATAGATGAGATAATAGGAGATAATCTAGAAACTCCAAATTCACCCTTCCCATATTAAAACTGACAGAACGTCAGTTTCTGATTCATTTCATCAGAAACCGACGCCACTCTCCTCCCTTAGGCGATTTCCATCTCTTGCAAACCCTAGGGAAGATTCTCAACCAGTTATTCGCTTGTTCTTCAAATCTTCTTCGAGTAATCAAAGGCAAGTAATCTACTTATGAGTTCCTACGATTTGTGAAAAAAAAGGCCTATTTTTGATATCAAAATGGATCACCATGAAGTAGTTTCTTTCTGTGAATCTATACGTGATTTATGTGTTTTGGTTTCAAGATTTGGCCGCTATTTGATTGAAATCATTGTTATTGTTGTTGATTATGTGAGATCATGCAAAACCCAATCCCATGAACCCTATTTGGTGCTATATTCGGTTGAAGAGAGAGGAGAGTGGAAAAAGGTGAATTAAGTGTGAGGGATGATTTAAGTTTTAGGCTTGAATCTTTGATGTGTTTGGGAAAGGTGTTGTGGTTGTGAATTAAGTGTGGATGATAGGGAGGAATAGGTTGGAATGGTTTGGAAGGAAGTTAGGATCGAGTTGGGGGTTTAGATCTGCAGTTTCTGCAGGAAACGCAGTGAAAATCTAGAAAACGATGACATCGATCGATCGATGTCAGGGATTGACGTACATCGATCGATCGATGTATAGGGGGTGAGAGACTGATGTGTTTCAGATGTACGTGGATCGATTGACGTAGGATGAGTGAGAGATCAATGTCCTCTGATGGACTTCGATCATCGATGTGAGGGATCGACGTCACATCGATCGATCGATGTAGGCTGAAGTGCCCTGATGGACGTGGATCGATCGACGTCAGGGGCTGACGTCCATCAGTTTTGTGGAGAAGTAGAGGAAGAAAGAGGGAAGCTAGGGGATCCTTTGGGTGACCTTAGAGACTTCTTAGGACCTGATTGAGACTAGTCTAAGCCTTGGGAACATGACTTAAGATGGTGAATCAACGGTAAGGACTTTGTGAGGTGGTTGAATTGGGTTTCAGGGTGAATGATCTAAGGGGTTAAGAATGAACGTTTGAGGCTTCAATAGAGTTCAAATGGAGAGTGTGAGGGTGTTTACCTTATCCCTTCTGATCTAGAATGTGTGTTTGGGTGACGTTGAATTGTTAGAAATGATACGCTTGAATGTGTGAATGAGATGAGCCTCAGATGATTGATTGACATGTGATTGTGCATCCTTGCATCATGACACTTGCATTTGCATTATGATTTGACAAGAGCTGTGCCTCGGCACAGGGTATAAAGTTTGCGAAATGAGCTGTGATGTGCTACAGGGCATAATGACAAGCTGTAACCATCACAGGGTATAAAGTGAGCTGTAATGTCACACAGGGTATAAAGACAAGCTGTGGCACATTACAGGGTATAAAGTTAAGTTGTGGTGCGTCACATGGTATAAAGTTATGTGACCGGACATTGTGACATGCATTGCACTGTTTTTGAAAAGTGAAGCATAAGCATTTGAGTTTGCGTAGTGTAGTGCATATTTTGAATTGTCATGCATCACATGAGTCGTTATGGTATGATGGATTTGTAAATGATTTGTTATTGAACTGTTTATTACTTATATGTTATTGTTCTTTGTTTCTGTTGTGCTAGCAACTTATGATCTTTAAATTATACAAGACATGTGCCCCAATGCCCCTTGATATAGATATTACTCATGTCCTGCCATGTGTTGATCCCGTATGTCTTATAAGCGGGTTACTTGCTAGTGTTTTTCGCTAAGGGTTCCACCCGTTGTTTTGCAGATGAGCCCGAATATGACATGATCTTTATTGAAGACGATGGTGAGTGGGCTGAGTGGGATGCATAGAGCTTATATTGAGGATTGTCATAGACTGCTATTGGTTGTTCTAACTTACTTTTGTTCATTTGAGGATGTAGATGGCTGCGTCCATAAACAATTTTATTTACTTATGTTTTTGGGATTACAGATTTGAGTGATTTAGATTTTATTTTGCACGTGTCTCTGTGCTTATTCTCGTACGTCATTGATGATGTGTATTCGAGAGATGAGACGTCTTGTAGTCCTCTCAGTAGGCTACGACGGGTGCACTGGTTCGGATCCGCTGTCCGGATCGGGGCGCTACATAGGAGAACTTCCAGATGTTGAGATATGCGACTTACATTCCTCCCATCTTCTTCATCAGAAGAAATTTCAGCACTCTGTATCGTATCGCGTCAGAAATGCTCCACTAATAATGTTAACGAACCGAGCCAAACCGAATATTAGGTTTTCGAATTCGGATTCATTTAGTTAAACAAAATGTTCGGCTTGTTTAGCTAAACAAACTTTAAAATTGGTTTGAGTTTGGTTTTATATGCTATAACTGTTTAAACAAGCTGAACAGTTCGTGAATAGTTCGGCTCGTTTTAGTAAACGAACCCAAACATTTGTTCGAATTCGGCTTGTTTACAGACAATTATCGAACGAATACGAACCGAACTCGAACAGTTCGCAAACTGTTCGGTTCGTTGAACAACCCTACGCTCCACCTGTAAAATCGTACTGAGAACTGAGAAAGTTTATGCCAAAAACAGTTAAACAAGCATAATTAAGTCTAAAAACAAAAGGCAACGGTAGTAACCCAGAAATTTCTATCCCTGCATATTTTCACAAAAGGCTGAGATCCAGTAGAGGCTGGTAATCCAAATGATTGCAACAAATATTATTGGTAGGGTATCAAAGTGAAGCAAGTATAAGGCAATTAGAGGCGTGGCTCAGTTGGTACTGGGGTGATGGATTGCTCCTCCAAAATCGTGTAGGTTCGAATCCGGAGGCAGCCGCATATATATGTTACACTGCTGTCTGAGCCATAATTTTCAGACTTAATTGGTATAAAAATGCTGACATAGTTTACAGTGAACACCTTGTAGGCACCTCTGTAGTAACCACCTTATCTAGGAGGCCGCTAAGTTTTTTGATTTGTAACTTTCACGTAAAATTATATGAAAACTATTATATCACTTCAACTATGATTCAGATCTAAGTACTTTAAAATTCTCACTTAAATTTTATACCTTTATATCATTTCAGCTATATGAATCAGTTGTCTCAATTGTGCTCTATCACTCACAATATGTTTTTTAAATTATCATATAAATCACATCCTTCTTTATTGATCTTTTTATTGGCTGTTGATGCAAGGCAACGCATACCTTAGTATAAAAATAGGTTTTATATATTATCACTGTTTTTGCATCAATTTTATGTAGTATCTATTTTTCATATCTACTTGAGAATTAACTACTAATTAAAATCCGAGACCAAACCTTTACGATATATTCTATAGAGGTCTATCTAACTATGATATTATTCCTATATCTATAAAACCCCAAAGTTTATAGGCGGCGTTCTTTACCTCTATCGCTGACTTTTGCATCTCCTTCCTGACAATTTTGTAGTTCACCATCAATCTCACTTTCTCCTCCCGTCTGTGCAGCTTAACAGCTCTCTAAAGCTCATTTGTTTATCCCTTGTTTTTCGTAGCACATCCTCATTTTACCACCACGATTCTTTAGGTACAGTTATCTTTCCTATTATACAAAAGTCATTTCTGCATTCTTTAATATAAAGTAATCGTTTTTTTGCATGACAGTATTAGTGTCATTATTTTGTACAAAAGTCATTTCTTTCAAATGATAAAAAAAATATAAGATAGAAAACTGTTAATTAAAACCTTAGGGACGCATATTTTAACTAAAGACTTCTTATCTTATGAACGTCTCATCAGAAACCAGGCACCCACGCCTGGATAGGAATTAGACCCACCACCATCCTCTTATAACGTATACAAGAGAGAGAAATGAACCATGAATTTGGTGAACATTGCAAAACCTTTTATCCGTTATCGCTCGTACCAAAATTATTATCATTAATTTTGGTCGGTCTTTCAATAATTTGTGTATATTATATTCATATTACTGTGCTATTTATACAGGTGCATATAGAGTTAGAGATCTCATTGAAAACAAACTATTTATCCCTTGAGATGTAGGTATTATTTGCCAGCCTCTCACCCTCCCCAAACCCTAGCAATAGCTCTTGCTATCGATGTGATATTGATTATTGTTGTAACCCAATTAACCAAGTAAAAATAGAACATAAATAATGACCAAAATGTATTGACTTTTTTAAATTATGCATTAAGTCAAAACACCATAAATGGCTACAGAAAGGAGTACTCCGACTCCAAGAAAGACAGGTATGACGAATTGGTTATCCATAG
>AP025064.1:31732663-31785880 GCA_036186865.1 Eustoma russellianum
GAATGCCCTGATCAGCTCCTTACCTCGACTGGCACAGGACGGGCCAATAGAGATGGCAGCTAAACCAGAAACCCTTACGGTGAGGCAGGGACAGAAATCAAGATGACTTAAAGACAATATATCTGGCATGGAGAAAAAGTACCCATTATTATGGCAACTATCGCAAATGCAGGCGGGACTCGGTTAAAGAGATTACTTTTATTCATTATACATTAAGAATCAGCCGAACTAAGTGACTGCGACTTGGCCATTAAACTAGTGGCTGTTCACCTTTGTGTAGGTGCCCTTTGCACAGAAACTGAACATTCTGATACAGACAGGCTATGAAAGAGAGATAAGAAATAGAACCAAATAAGCCAAAAGAGCAACACACAGCTATTACAATACTTGTATCCGACATCAAGATTCATACGAGGGTCTTGCCTCATGTACAAGTTCAATACAACAACATTACTCCATTACCTTGGAGACTTCCGTCTATGGAGGGGTAATGTACATGTTCAATGACCTAACTAAACCACAGGAGTTTCCCCAGGCATAATAATCATACAACAATACTATTGAAAATCCGCAATAGTATCAATGAGCAGACTCCAAGGGCATCCAGACTCCAGGAATTTCTACCAATCAATGTGCATTAGTATTTGGCTCACGGCGATTGTAGAAATGCGGCGCCATCTCTGTAAGCCAAGAGGGATCTATGGAGATGACATTTCTCATGTACTGGCGATCGGTGGAAACAAGGGAATGATATAAAACAAATTTCGGATTCACTCTGCAGGAGCCAGCAGACAGAATAGCTTGATTGTGTTAGCACCGGTGTAAACAACTAAAAGAACATTCCTCTTCTACTTAAGGGTACTGGGATTCCTATATACACATAATATAACAGTAGTGCCTATAACCCTGCATCAAGCGTTTCCTCAAAAACTACATAGACACGTTCTATTGGTAGCGTTCCTTACTTTATTTCGATAATGCTAGAATAATAGCAGGCAACGTTTAAGAATCAAAGCGGTACCAGCAAAAGATATACAGTTATGAGCACCAAAGGAAAACGAAAAAAGAGCCATGAAGTTATTTCAGAATCATCCATGCATATAAGGTTGTAAAGCGAACTACTGCACTCAAGAAGGCAAGAGAAAAGGTAGTGCATCGGTTCATGTTTCAGGTGATATCCAACAATAAAACCACCCGCCAATTACCTGAACTTATCATCTACTCTCCTCACCTATGGTACATCGACTATAACCTATATCCAGTATTCAAGAGGAGTAATTTCATGTGTAGGAAACAATATTCATATTCCAACAGAGAAGAATATAAGCATAAACAAGGTAACACTAAAACAGGGGGAAATGTAGGGTGTTTCGTAGTAGGGAGGAAGTGGGAGTCAGAAGCAAACATACCTGAATAAAACAGATGATGGATGGATATAGACTTCCTGAGACGTTCTAACAGTCTTGTACATCCCGTTATGACTGTAGGGCTATTAGCAAGATGTGGAAAATACAACAGGTTATGGAGGCCTGAAGGAGAGACAAAAGACGGGGCAAGGGGGAAGCTAATCCAAGCACAAGAACCATGAAAATGAAAAATATGTTCAGGATTGCACCTACTTCCAATTTACAGGAATTTGCAAAAAACCCTGCAGTGACTGCCTTCCTTACCGCCTGTAAAAGGGGCACACAATGATAAACTAACTTCTTGCTATCACACACAAACAAAAAGGGACATATTCCCTTTTATTATTCATATAAACGAATACATTGCAGAGCTTTAAGTGGAAAGTCAATAGCAAAAGTACTCCAGTCCAAAAATGAACCAGTAATCCATTATCTATGACCTGTATAGCTGGGAACCTCCATTTGTATAAGATCAGTGAATGTCTACATGATACGCAAAATTCATTTCAATCCACAACATTCCGAAACTAGCTCGCGTGATTTCAGATTCCAGAACAAAATACTGCTTTCTAGACGAATTTACAAACATTGAAAAAAAACACGTAGATCTTCTAGTTTATACAAAAATCTTTAGACTAAAAACAGATATGTAATCGTCATTAAATGCTAATCAATATCTTGCCTGCATATCACCATCACAAGATTTTAACTCTATGCCTAACCCCTGTGCAATTTTTCTCAACTGATCTCTAACTTCCATAGCTTTCTTCTGCACAAAGAGATCAAGAAAAGTATTAGAATATCAGATATTTTAAACACCAATTTCCCCACTAAAAAGGTTAGCACCCACTAATCATGTGCCTCATAGAGCAATTGCCACAAGTGACTTGTAAAGGAAACTGCTTTTATTAACATAGAACCAAGGCAGAACTTCATGAGCCCAAAAGTAATGCTGAGGCAGCTGAATCTGATAATTACCATGGCATGATAGTTTATGAAGTTCTTGTGACACCACTTCGATGATTTATTGGACTGAAGAAATCCTTTGTAGACATTTAGGAAGGTCACATGATCTCCCTGCAGAAGCATAGAGAGAGAGAGAGAGAGAGAGAGAGAGAGAGAGAGAGAGAGAGAGAGAGAGAGAGAGAGAGAGAGAGAGAGAGAGAGACAGAGAGAGAGAGAGAGAGAACAGTGCTTCAACATATGTATAAAGTTCACATTACTAGTACCATCAACTCAGGTTACTCATTATAAAAGTAAATGTACAAACATCATCAACTAACGAGTGCAAGCCTCTTCTGTTTCATCAGCTTATTTATCAATGGTCTTTTTAGGTTAACATGATAATAGAATAGACAAGCAGAAAAAGCAACCTCGGCAGAGGCAAATCTCAATTTGGCTTCATCCAGTTCCTTCTCTACTCCCCTACCAGAAAACCAGATTGACTGCATGAAAGGGAAAAGTTCAATTAATAAATGAAAAGAAATCAGTGATCCATATTGCAAGTTATGTGAAGAGAAATTTACCTGTATGGAGAGAATTGCAGAGATAGTAATGATTTCCTCTGAACAGCCAAAACTCGTAGAAGCTATGATCATCTTTGAAATCATTGGGTCCTAAAAAAAATGAAAAAAAAAAACTCAACTTAAAACACTTGACCCCAATTGCTAAATCTTAGACTGGAAGGATATGAGAAATTGAACATCCTTAGCAGCAAGAGACATGAAAATAAAAGGATTAAAACAATATTATATTTGGCCACTACGATTACCTAGAAATAATTACTGGTTCATGCCAAAGATTTAAAGCTTTCGAAAGTTTAGTAATTTAGGAAAGCAAACCTACTATGCACATAGTCCAAGACTTCCAAGTACTGCATCCAGGTAGGATGTTAGGCAGTTTCTCTTACCCAGTTTGTTTTATACGTTCCCCTGCTGCCCATCTACTACACCTTTCATGCGTTTGATTCATGAACACAGAGATGAAAAATGATAGCGATAAATAGTATCACAGCTAGAAAGTCTCCTATAATTTAAATGGTACACATGTACTAATATTGTTCACTTATATGCCTGAAGGTGTCTACTTTAGATTGAAATTATTTTGCTTCACAAAGCAAAATGTTCAACCAAGTTCGATGGATAGGAATTTGATTTATTGGTTGCCCATCTTGCTTTAGAGTGGAAGCTGCCTACATAGTCAACTTGGAACAAATAACAAAATGTTCTACCACAATTCTCCTCAAGCGACTAGAGACAGTAGAACGATTTATCTATTCATGTATCTTTTTCCCTTTTCCCGGCAAGCTGGCGGAACCGGGGGGGGGGGGGGGGGATGTTGGCTGGTGGAGGAGAGGGAAGTAGATGTGAAAAGGAGGAAATCCCCATAAGCAGACAAAAGAGACTTAAAAGATATCACTGTTCAGAGGCCTCATTCTAACATGAAACCCTGAGGAAAAAACTAGTCTTGAAGGACGCACCATCCCACTTGGAAAATGAATTCCTTGAGAAGCTTGCCACAAGTAAATCTCAGATTAGCGAGGTATATATGCAAGCTCATCAAAAGTTCTTATGAGGAAATCGCAAAAGTTTCACCATAAAATCTAGTAACTCCTTATCTCGGCGTGCATAATTCAGCAAAATCATCAGCGATAAGACACAATTAGCAGCAAATACATTTATAACTAAAAGGAGAAAGTTTTTGGAAGTGAGAAAAGTATGCTTGACGAGTTGATTGCTTTAGCTGCTAGCACACTGTAGCACACTGTGTATGAAGTCCTACTTACATGGTCCAACCTTTTGGAACCAACCTTCAGTAATTCGTCAAGTCTGCAACTATTGATCAAAAGTTGACTCCGCAATTTTCATTAATTCACGAAAAGGCAAGCAAGGATGTTGAGCAACCATCTTGCCATTTCAAGTTAGCTTCTACAATTTGCCAAGTTTGTTAAGCTTCTTGCTGTCAGAAATTTCTTTCTTCATTGTAGTTCTAGACTTGACTCTAAAGCAAAATTTATTATCACTAGTAGATCAGAGAGCAGTACAACAGAAAGAAGGAATAAGCATTTCTATTTGTTTCTTTCTCAAGGTATGTCAGAAGGAACAAGTTTGGGAATCTATTGCAAAAATAAAACAAGCATGTTACACTCTTCATGAGACTTTGAGCATTCCAGCATAAATAACCAAGGCCAATAAGAACCTTAAATAGGACAAAGAAAACAATTCTAAGCTCTCTGAAACAAAATTGATGAATTAAACTTTTCGAATCCGTAGAAATGTGAGCAACCACATTCAGGATACAAACATAAAATCAATCTCAGGCACAGAGACGATAAATTTGACTAATGGTAGGAGAACAGAAACATTTCAGTTAAGTATTTATACAATATGCAGTCCAGCAGAAACATACTAATGGAATTTCTGCAGCTTGGAATCCAGCTGGTGAGGTAAGTTTAGCATCATCGTCGAGAAAGCCAAGAGAATACAGTACTTCCAGAGCCCTTATCATTGCTTCAGGTGAAGGAGATGCAGGCCAATCAAAATTGAGGATATTATCTATACCTAAAGACTTCAACTGCAGAGTACAAAACAACCATCAGCAACTTGCAATAGTACAAGATACTCCAAGGGTGTAAAATTGTCATGCCATGTTGAAAATAAGACCTGAAAACCCCAAAAGAACAAGAGAATACCAATGCAGAAGATGTCTCTATTGGAAATCTTAGCAGAACAAAATAATAGCAGATTAGAAAATGCAGCTATGGGGCTAAAATCTAGAAAAATAGGCAGTACACAGATTATAGCCATGCATATTATAAAATAAACAGATCAGTGTAATAGGACATGCAGTTAGCAAAGGAAAACACTGGAGGAGCATAATTTCTATGGAAGTTACCCGATAACTTCAGAGCAAAATAGTTTCCAATAAGTATCATTAATTTAATTGTGAAAGAAAATAAAAAATAAACAAAGAAAGAAAAAAGGATTACATTATTCATGAAACAAGAGACAGAGAAGAACTTGGCATTTTGTTATGGTATCCTCTATTGTGCATCTCTAGGTGGAAACCAGTCAACACAGTAAAACAAAGAAAATAGGGAAAATAGTAAACAGGTACCAGATGAAAAATCACATACAGAAACTACCGGAGTCTACATCATGTATTAAGGGCTGATATTTTGCTTGCTGGACATAACTTGTCTATCTAGCACCATTCTACTTGTGCAGAAATATAGGTAAGCCGACTCCTAAGGCCAAGAACTTTGGTCAGTCAATCTATGTTATGATGGGAGGAGAGCAAGACACTGTACATTTGACAGGATTCTCTCTCTCTCTCTCTCTCTCTCTCTCTCTCTCTCTTTTGGTTTAAGCAAAGCTCCGTACTAGTTAAGGTTTCCTGCGAGCGAGAATTGAAAATATTGGCTCCTGCCACCAGTGGAAAAGGGACATAAGACCCACTAAAAACCAATAACGCATGAATAAGCTGATGTACAAGGATATAAGCATTCATCTTTGAAAAGCACACCTGAATAACAGATGATACAAGATTGGATCTCTGAATCTCTGGAACGCCTACAGCAGACATCTCTTTGAGGAAATATTCTTCAGTGTAAAGCCTGTTCAAGGTTTTAGAGCACAGGAGTGACTGTTGTAACATCAAAACTAAATCGAGCCACCACAGTTTTTGTACAAGGACGTGTAATGAGATTCCAGAACCAACACTGTTTAAACAACTCATTGACAATGAACAGAATAAGAGGAACCACATTCATTAAAACCCATCTGTTGAAAACGTTATCCTACATATTCTATTAATTGTTATAAAATCAAATTCTATTCATTATTATGATAAGATCACAGAATAATGTAAAACAGAAAAATGTATATAATGTTGTTAATATAGAAGTAATTTAGGAAAGTAAACATTTCATCTTCAATATTGAGATCAGATTATATAGTACACCGTAAATGTACTATATAATAGTAACCTTACCTAAATTAAAATACAAGGCAAGAAGTCGTTTTCTCGACATGGCATAAGAGCCAAACTCCTACCATCATTTACTTTGATATCGACTTCAACCTTCTCTTAATTGCCATAGCTGACTTAAGCGTACCCACTGTCAATGATAATATAAAGATAGTAAGAACAGATAATGACAATGAATACTATAACATCCTTGGGAATTTCTTTGCTTCCGATGGCATTGTTCACCAAAGATCTTACTCTGACACACATGGTGGCAGAAAGGCAAAATAAACACCTTATGGAAGTTACTAGAGCCTTACTGTTTACTAGCAATGTGCCTAAGTACTTATGAGGGAAAGCCTTATTGATAACCACCTAGCTTATTAACATCTACCCACAAGAGTGCTACAATGCCAAACTCCATTACACTTGTTTACACAGATATTTTCTCACATACGAGTCACTACTGACTTACCCGTAAAAGTATTTAAAGTGTACTGTTTTTGTTATCCTAAACACACAAAGAGCAAACTTGATCCCAGAGCACATAAATATGTCTTTACGAGATATGCTCCCAATAAAAGAATATATAAGTATTATGATGTGTCCTCAAAAAAGATTCTAGTTTCTATGGATGTCACCTTTTCTGAATCTCAGCCTTTCGTTATCGCTCATCTTCAGGGTGAAGCACCAACATGAAGATGAGAGGACCTTATCTTTTTTATTAGTGTTTCCCAAAGTGTCTTCCCAGTAAACCAAACTAAGTACAATGCTGAAAATGAGGATGGAAAACAACATAAAATACACAGAATAAAGGAAATCAAAGCATACCAAAGAATAAACCATCTTCAGAAGCATGGACCTACTTGTGTAATAATACAACAACCTCAGAAGTGTTAAGAAACAGATTCACAAGCTCTGTCTGACCACAACTCTGACCAATTCTCAGATTAATCATGCAGTCCAAACATAACAAGTAACCAAAACATAGACTTACAAACTGAGCCATAAAATAAACTTGATCTGCCTATTGACTTGAGAAAAGGGATAAGAAATTGTGTGAAACGCCCTCTATCTTACTTTACCTTCTATAGAAAACACAATCTAACTTTTTATGTGTTTACTTCTCATATAACTAAAATGGAGATTCCAAGGAATGTACAGGAAGCTCTAACTATACCAGAATGGAAGGAGGCTGTCCTTGAAGAGATGAGACGTTAAAGACAAATAAAACATAGGAGATAATTGAATCACCAAATGGAAAAGACCAATTGAGTTTAAGTGGGTGTTCACCGTCAAAAAACAAGGCAAATGGTACCCTGTGAAAAAGAAACACACACTTAGTGGCCAAAGTATTTACTCAAACCCTTGGCATTGATTACATGGAGACCTTTGTCCTAGTGGCAAAGTTGAACGCTATCAGGGTGCTTATGTCATTAGCAGCTGACTTGGACTGGCCATTGCATCAGTTATATATTAAGAATGCATTTCTAAATGGTAATATAATTGAAGGAGTCTATATCTCTCCACCTCCTAGGTATGAGAAAAGACTGGGACCAAAGCTATATCAGCTAAGGAAGTCTCTATATGGCCTCAAGCAATCACCAAAGGCATTGTTTGAAAAGTTCACCAAGTTTGTGAGAAAGCAGGAGAATGTACGGAGTACAGCAGAGCGTACCATGCTCATAAAACACTCTAGGAACTAGAAGGTATATGTCTTAATTGTGTGTGTTGGATATATCATTCTAACAGGAAATGACACAGCTGAAATCAGCCTCCTAAAGAAATGACTGAGTACTGAGTTTGAAACCAAGGATCTTGGGCAGATGAAGTATTTTTCGGAATGGAGATAGCCATGTACAGCACAGGAATTGTTGTATCACAAAGAAAGTATGTTATGAACCTATTAAAAGACATTTGAATGAGATCCTGTAAGCCAGATGAAATTCTTCTTGACCAAAACCACAAATTTAAAGGGAAAAAAAATGATCCACTTGATGTGGAACCCTATCAAAGATTGGTGGGAAGGTCACAACAACCAACAATCATATCATACCAGATATAGCATTTGTTGTAAGTCTGGTGAGCCAATTCATGCACCCACCACTAAGGAAGCATCTAGAAGTTGTCTACATGATTCTAAGATACCTAAAAGGGACTGTTGGAAAAGGCCTACATTTCAGGAAAACCAACTCTAAGGGGAAGTCTTCACAGATACTGACTGAGCAGGTTCAATTGTTGACATAAGCAGAATACATGTCGATGGCTTTAGGGATTCGTGAAGTAATATGGTTGGATAGACCACCGAATGAAATAATGCATATCAATTTTCCTACAAGACTATGTTATGACAACAAGGCAGGTATTGAACATTGTAAGTAATCATGTTCAGCATGACAGAACAAAGCATGTTGAAGTGAATAGACACTTTATTAAAGAAAAACTGGAGTGTGGACTTATTTGTCTGCACTATGTGCCTAATGGACAAGAAACAACAAATGTGTTTTATAAAGGGTTGAATTAGTGGACATTTGAGGACATGCTAAGCAAGTTGGACATGATTGATATCTATGCTCCAACTTAAGGGAGAGTGTTGAAAACGTTATCCTGTAGATTCTATTCATTGTTATAAGATCATATTCTATTCATTATTATGATATGATCACAGAATAATGTAAAAACGGAATGCGTATATACTGTTGTTAATATAGTAGTAGTTTAGAAAAGTAAACATTTAATCTTCAATACTGAGATCAAATTTGATCTCCTTAGTTGTATTATATAATAGTGACCTTACAAGGCAAGAAGTCCTTCTCTCTGCACCATCTATTGTTTATACGGATTAACATATATATGAAGCCAAATGAGGTCTTTAACCCTCCAAAATGGGAGATATGCATCGAAGTTCTTATGTTTCTGACCATAGCCCTAAAAAGTAGCAGCCAGTGCCGCAGCTTAAGCATGTTGGTCTGTATTGATTATGTATAAAGCTCCAGAAAACTAGAAGGACTTGCACTGACAGTACCAGGATTGAAGATTAGGACCCATGTTCTCAAGCCTGCTCCGTTTCTCCAAAATTGTGGCCCCCACTGCCGCAGCTTAAGCATGTTGGTATGTATTGATTATGTATGGAGCTCCAAGGACTTGCACTGACAGTATCCAAAATTGCGGATTAGGACCCATGTCCTCAAGCCTACTCCGTTTCTCCAAAATTGTGGCCCTCAGACGCCTATCGCTATAGCAGAGAATTTGAATTGGACTGAAGGTGACTATTGCTAATCTAAGTTCCAAAAGAAGGTGCTCAAACTAGACCAAGCAATTTGTGCTATGGGGTGTGAAAGGGAAGAAACCAGAGACCGCATCAGCACTGTAGTATGGAAGCTAATCTCAAGGCACAAGAAATCCAAGACAGCAGTAGACTATTTGTGGATACTCGGAAAGTTGTTAGAGAAAATGTAATTAATTGGGAAGTTGCTATCCATACGTGCGTAGAACATATCATTCTTGGTAGAATCACAGCAGGTAGCTAGAGCTACTGCTAATCTTGGCATCTGGGTTAAGCTTGATCTGAGCTGAATTTATACTCTCTGTAGATTCTCTCTGGGTAATACATAAACACTCACTCATTCATGAAAAGGGGAAAAAGAAAAGCTGATACCTGTAGCACTTTCCCGGCCGAATTCTTCCTGCCCTACCTGCCCTTTGTCGAGCAGATGCCCTAGATATTGGTGCCACTATCAAACTCTCAATGTCTGAAATCTATTAAACAGAATATAAGTTCAACTGCATGAATAAGAAAACACGGCAGAATCAACTAAGTTGTCCAGGAAATGCTTCAGACCAGGAAAATACTCTGTGGCTTACCAACTAAATAAGATAACATGTTCAAATTCTTAAGCAATAGCAATAACTATCAAAGCATTGTTATCTAAAGTTTCAACTTTCAAGGGTGATTTTGTGCTTTTCTTGTTCTATGTACTGATATTATCGGAAATGTGTATCCAAAGATCAATTGCATACTTAATTTTATAGCACCTTCTCTAAAAGAGGAAAAAAGAAGAGGTTTTTAATAAGACTAATAATAATAAATCAAAGAAAAAAAAAATCTCAACTCCCCAATGCAAACTTATACAGGCTACCAAAAGAGATTATTTGATAAACTATACAAGTTTATCTTTTCTTCTGGGAAAAAAAATAAAAGAATCAAGTTTCACACGCTATCAAAAGAATCAAGACAATATACCGGGTTATAGTAGCGTTGCTTTGAGAAACCACTATCAACTACATAGACAATGCCCTGTGTATAAATTAAAAGTGATGAGGCATACAGAACCAAACTATTAGCAAAACCATACGAGACAGAAACCTTTATGCAATATCACCTCTAACGTGAGCGACGTCTCAGCAATATTGGTTGATATCACAACTTTTCTCTTCCCTCTGGGAGTTGGAGAAAACACAAGATCCTAAAAATGGAGCATGCTCATATTAACAATTTCAAAGACCAGCAAAGAAATCTATAACCAGTACGCTATCTAAATCAGGATCATGAACCTGTTCTGCTCGTGACAATCCTGAATATAGTGGCAATAATAGCATTCCTCCTAATGCATCAGGAATATATTGCATCATTAAAAGAAAGCTACAGAACTTGGAATAAACCTTCAACCAGCACGAAGCAGAACAACCAAATACTTGAAAGAACAAGCTACCCCAGTATGAATAAACCAAAAACACTTCCGTCATCAAGAATGTAAGGTTCGTAGATTATGGACTTTGCAATAAACTCACACTTCGAAAGATGAAAAAGATGGTGCGAGGGAAAAAAGTCCACACAAGGACATAATTATCTAGATAGGCTACTTATTCATTCATTTTGTTCTTTTCTGTCTCGTTCCACGAGATTCACACTCATGACGACCTGGGGAATGAAAACATGGCCAAAGGAGCTCCGAGAGCTACTCATTCAATCACACATAGGGATATGAAAATGAACATCTATAACTGTGGATAGAAAAAGACCTGGAGTTGCATCGCACATCAATAAACTCTTGGAATAATCAACCAAAGCAGACTTCACAGAATTAAAACACCACCTATACTGTCTCCTAATTAAGACTAATAAAACTAAGGGGGAGAGCCTTCACACGCTTCAAACTTCGAGTAATGTTAAGCAACATAGTGTACATTGAGAGATAATGCCATTTTCTAGTTTTAAGAAGACTGAATGAATCCAGGAAGGTACAGACTTGAAGCATCTTTTATTCTTGATATTACTCTGAATCAGATGATCCTCGAGTCCGCTGCAAGTATTCCGATTCTCTCCAAAAAGGGGGAAAAATAACATACCTTGATTCCGAGAATTATGGACTTCATCAGTTAGTAACTGAACTGCAGCATCAATATCATCTTGACCAGTGAGAAAAACCAAAATATCCCCCGGTGGCTCCTTCAAAATTAATTTGATGCGTTAGTACCAAAGTGGCACACTGTTCTTCTCTTTACTAGTACTAAAATTTTTTAGCACACATCAAGATCAACACCAGTTTAAAAAAAAAAAAAAAAAAGCCTTTCTTCAAAACTTCAAATCTGGAAAACAAAGGGATAAATGGAAGAACCTAAACAAGCTAAAAAAATGGGGTGCCATTTAAGAACCCAACCAGGTCAAGAAGTAGGCAGTATGAACCACAATGTTCGTTTCATCAACCACTAAAGTTCCTCAACATTTCACAACGTAAAACCCAGTTGTCTTCGCCAAACTTGTTACTATAAAGCAGCAGGCACATTTCTAAGAATTATTATGGGGAGGAAAATGCAGGGTATATAAGTGACAAAAGCATGCACTTCTAGACCAAAGATCTGAAACAATCTAACATTGTCTCCTATATTTTCAGCTCATGTGGCACCTACACTATCTGACATACATGATTAAAGACAATACAAAGCATTTGTATTATATGGGGAAGGAAAAAGATAGAAAGGGCCACTGCATTATAGTGGTTCTTGAGATCCTATTGCATCAGCTATCAACATTATGAAGTGCACATCAACTTTAGACTCCCAATCGTACACATGTGAGACCCCACAAACACATACGCACACAAAACTTTGGAACAATTGAAAGTCTTGTAATGTTTTTGTTAGGCAACAGGAAAACTAGTGAACTGAAACCGAACTGATGCAACAAGCAATATAGCTCAACCATGTAATCGTTAAGTTTGACTAGGGCAGGTAATTACATTCTGAATTTCTAGAGGTAAAGTTTTCTGAGATGTAATGCAGAAAGAAACAAGAAGGTTTTTCAACACACCTGCTCCAGTATATGGCCACCAAGATGCTTATCCAATTTTGAACCTCTCTACCAGAATGCATATTAACCTTAAATAGTTTATGGTTTGAGAAAGCAGGGCAAGTGGTCACTACTAGTTGTCGCACCCCTTAATCTATATTAACCTTAATAGTTTATGGTTTGAGAAAGCAGGTCACTACTAGTTGTCGCACCCCCTAATCTACACACAGAGGCTAAGGGAAAACACCAGCGATGCTCCTAGATCATACCATCACTAGCACAGAGATCAATTATCCGTGTCTGAAATTCAAACAGAGATACATATCCTAACCAGACATGCCAGTTTAATAATTGTCAAAGGTAATAATATCAGCAGCATCAAGCATTCAGTCGCCTAGCTCAAAGGGTCAGAATTGCCAACAATATTAAACTCTTTCGAACTGGGCCTACCTTATCATTAATTGATAATACAGTTGAAACAGCAGCTCGAAGATAATCCGGAGCAGGATCCTCGAGATAGAACATTTCCACATTAAATCCCCTACCCTGGAAGTTTGACAAAAGAAGCTATACATACACAAGCAAAGTATATAGCAAGCGTACGAAAAAATAGTGTGGCAAAGGCAGCCAGTATCATGTACCTCAACTGAAAGGATGGCAGGCTGCATAATTGGAGTAGGTTCAGTAATCTTGGGTCCTTGATGGCTTTTGCTGTAATGTGATAATAAAATGCAAAATTGAAGATACAGATGATTAGCAAAACTCCAGCCATGTATGACTTATTACCCTACTGAAGTTGCATATCATTGCATATTGATCACTCCTTCTAGACACTGTCTCCATAACCGTCAGCAAAAGCATGCATACAGAAACATGACAAGATCCAAAGGAGACACCGAGACATTGTATTCCGCTCGTCTTAAGCAAAATCTCAAATCCTATTGTATATACATATAAGACAAATAACAATATCAGGGGTCAGAGAAACAACTTGTTAAAAGGCTTGAGAAGCATAGAGAAGGCCAATAGTAGGTTTCATGGAGACGTATGATAAGTTAATGTTTAAGCAATTTAAATATCCTGACTCTTGACCAGGGTCTAAATTACCAACAAGTGACATGATTACTAGAGACGAAGGTTGAATAGAACTTGCGGTTTCTACCTGACCAAGGTATATCTTACACCTATACCACATTGTCGTGTTTCTTTCAGATATTCAGGGGTTTGTCATAGTTTAAGTTCACACTGTTACATTCAAAACAAGAAAATTATGTCATGGAGCTCTAAAACAGTGTCTTAGCAGCAAATTCGAATACCTGGTTGAGAAAAAATCAGCTATTGATTTTGCTTCAATCGTAGCTGATGAGATAATAAGCCGCAGCTCTGGCCGGCACCGTTGAATCTAAATTATCAATTGTTAGATTCTCTTCTCAAACAACAAATGGTATGACCTTCAGAAATGTACCTTTTTCAAAAGTCCTAGCAAGATATCGGTTGAAAGAGATCTTTCATGAGCTTCATCTACCATTATTACACTGTCCAAACAAGTCAGAGGCAATCTATTCTTAAAAAACAAAGTTACAACATTTGGAAAAAACAAAACAAAAAAAAAAGTCATAACAAGCTGTGGAAAAGACGCATAGAATACCCACATTATTTTGCATCACCTTAACTAGATCAAATATGAGAATAAATTGCAAACAAAATTTGAAAACCCCAATCATAATAAGCACATATTAGCAAACTCAATGGAAAAGCAGACAAATAGGGAAGAGTATTTGTTCTCATGGAATCTGTTTACAAGTAATGATACACCCTCATACATCATCCAAGAGGACATGAAATGCACAACTCAGCCACACTAAGAGACTATCTTCCACAAATATGGAAAAACCAATTATCTGACAAACAAAAATAAAATGATTAATCGTTTCATCAACATAAGCGGACAACATATCGTGCAAATGAATACTTTCTACATTATAAAGAAGCACAATGCAAGAAAGCATTCCAGCTCTGCAAGCTTCAAAGAATGGTCGGCCTATATTTATGTGACATATCTTATTTGTGTGATTATATTGGATCCAACATGTGATATATTCGTGAGCGTGTTTCTATTCAATCCAATCAAAATTAATTCAAAGGAACCAAGAGCAAGGAAGAACCACACCAGCATTTTTCCACTCAAGAAAGTGATAAGGGCAGCAATAGGATCAAAATCAAAAGCTCTGATATTTGCTACTACCTTTACATGGCAATACATTTTTTCTCATCATTGACTCACATTTTTCATATCTGACTTTTTTACATAGTTTAGTGACATGTGTAAGAAGTCAACTATGAGAATATTCTTAGGAACTACAATGTAAAAGTATTTACAATAAATAATTGAACTGTGTAAAAAGTCAACTATGACAATATAATTTGAACGCATTAAGTACAATGTGAAAATATATGCAATAGACCAAGAAACCCCAAGAAAGAAATAACAATAGAAAAGTGAGACTTGCATTTGAAAATTAATACCTATATTTACTCAGAATCGGATCATCCATCATTTCCCTGAGCAATACCCCATCAGTAAGAAATTTGATCCTTGTAGAGTCCTTTACAGACAAGTAGCAGAAATTTCAAAATTAAGCATATCATGACAAACAAGGAAAGCTGCACGCTTCAAGGGAAAACTCAAAACCAACAATAAGAGCACAAGAATTCAAACAGACAATGTAAAGCACAAAGACTATAGAAGGACATCATAGAAAACAAAGGATCATTATAAAAGAGTCGTCTCAGCAACACAGCTGCAATAAAATTGGACCTACCGATACCCACATTGAACCAACTTGATCCAGAAAATGCAGAAAAAAGTTGAAGCAAAAAAGTTTACTGTATTCGAGACATCCTCAAAACGAATCGTGTAACCAACTTCTTCGCCAAGCTTGACACCCATCTCTTCAGCAACCCTTGATGCCACTGACTGCACATGGAAAAACCTCAAGTCTGTATTGCTGAAACAAATGTATGTAGGTTTTGGTGAAAGAAAAAAACGGAAACAGATTTATGCCCAAACATCAATGTTATCCAGGTCACAGTAGGCACATAGAGAATTTAAAACAAACAATGAGCACATAGCAGAAGCACCAAATCATTACACAATATGAATAAACAGAGAACTTATCATGCTGAAAAGTGGTGCTATGCTCACATGTTATCCTCTAAATGTAGAAGTCATGTAATATCATGATCATTCATCTAGAACCAGATTTTGACTAGCTTTAGTAAGGTACTAAACAGAACCAACCAATACCTCACCTCAAGATCAGAACTTTTTTTGACTACCAGCTTTTAAAACTCGAGAATTACTAAATTGTTACCAACCCACACTAATCAAGCGACATAATAAAAACCCAATCATTCCAGAGACATAGGACATCCCCACAAAACCACCCAGGAAAGTGAACTCCCAATGAAACAATATACATAAACCCGTCACTTCATAATCACTTCATCCATTAATGAAAATCTGCCATTCAACCAGCACATAAACCAAATACGCGTACCTGGACAGCTAGTCTTCTAGGTTGAGTGCAGACTATGACTCGCCCACCCTCTGCCCAACCAGCTCCTTTCAAATACTGCCATCATTTGACAACAGTTATCAATCAAGATAAAGAAAGTAATCCTCCTTCATTTATTTGAAATTTAAATTAAGTTCAACAAACTATCAAAGTTGTACATATTTACATACTAAAATTGACCAGTAGCTGTGCATGAACGAAAGACAAAATTTTGAAATGGCCAATGAGTAACTACCATGATTATTGGTTAAAAAGCTAATCATTTTAACCAACAAAAGGTAGTCAAACACCGGCGGCCCCATATTCTAGACACGTTCATCTTTGTTTTGAGCTGCTACTTATCCTATTTATACACACACATACAAAAACACACAAACACACACATATAGATAGAGCATTATCGTCTCATTATTTAAAAATAAATGATGTGTAAAATACTTTAACAATTTTCTTTTAAATAGCAACTGTGTTTGACCAAAGTAACATATATCCACAACTTTCGGCAGCTATCATGCCAAAGTTTATTGCCGAGAACTTGGCATCTGATTCTATATATATACACAAACACACACACACAGAGAGCATATAACAGTCGATCACCACACCTACTTTAAATAAAAAAAATTAAAAAAAGAAGATCACCACACCTACCTATATTTTATTAGTTAATAAACAACCACTATGACGGCTGCTAGTTGTGCTACTGGCGTATATTTTATTGGTTAATGAGCATATATCAGTCAAACACCATATTTATATATATATATTATTGGTTAAAGAACAACTAACAGCTATTACTTAGTTATTGACTAAAATAGAATTACTGAATGCAATAAACAAAAAAAAAAGCACAATAATAATAAAACAAGGGTGTGGGAGTGAGAACCTGAGGAATTTGGGTGGTTTTACCGCTGCCAGTTTCGCCAACAACGATGGTTGTGGCATGAGTCTCCACTAGATAAAGAATGGCGGTTCTGTATTTGAACACCGGCAGCCTTTGCCTCTGCTTCTCCAAATTTGCGTATCCATACCTGCAAATTCAACAATGACACTTAATTTCTCACACCGAAACTGCGAATATATATCTATAGGGGAATTTGTAAATTCTGGTGTAGAAAAAAGAAAATACGCGGAGGAGGAGGTGGCGGAGGTTGAGTAGAAGAGAACTCCGCCTTCCTCGTCGTCGACAAGGCGGGGCTTCTCTGTCCCCGGTTTCCAAAACTGCGACATGTTAATTCTTTCTGACTCTGAATTTGAGCTCAAGAAACAAACGGGGTTTTATCAGTACCGCTTCAAGCAAGTAATTGAAGCGGATTAGACGGGTTTTAAGGTTTTTTTATAATTAAGTCGGGTTTTAAGGTTTAATTTTTAACTGTTTTTTTCCCCCAAAAAGAAAAGAAAAAGAAAAGTTTTAACTGCTGAATACTCCCGGGAAAAGGAAAGTCCTGTTGTCCCGAGGGTGTTTCCTATAGATCGTGTGCATTTCATTAAATACGTATCGAAAAAATTATGTAGTATTTTGGTTGACCTCTTAACATAATAATTTAAATTATGTTTAAAAATTAATCAAAATAATATTTTTAAAATATAAAGTGCATAAGTTTTTGCAAAATTTCTTGGAAATATATAAACCAAGTAACTAATCTCTTTCCTCTCATGTGCTTAATTCGTAATATAAAAATGAAAATACATAAATTATTCACCAGTATTTGATGAAATGTTTTGAGTTGAATCGAGCTTGTGCCTTAATCTTAAGCCCGATTAAGATATGAGCGGGCTTGGGTTTCCCAAACTTAGTTCATTTAAAACTCAGGCCGACATGTCATATGCATTTTCTTTAAATATAACCATGAATAATATTTAATACATTGTGTAAGCTTAAATTACAAATCTAACAGGATCTTCCTTTACATATTTTTTTCTTCCTAAAAACTAAAATCATATTTTGTAACCATTTAAACTGTGGTTGTAAGATATAAGTGTTTCTTTTTTTTTTTGGGTTGAACACATGCTATTAATATAGTTTTTCCCATTAATATTTATTTTACTTTCTTTGTGAAAAAAAAACATTAACTCATGTTATTTTAGATGAGTGACTTGATCAACCAATTATGAAGGTTTTGTGGAGGCAGTTCAATGAAAGTAGGTAGACCGGAAATGGCGATCGGTATGTGTTAGTCATTTCATCATGTGAAACATTCGATGTGTAGCTTGTTGTAGCGAGTTCTGGATTTATCCTTGTGAGATTTGAAGGGCCAAGCCAGGACCATGACCCTGAATTTTTGGATAAATTATGTCTAACTATATAATGTTGAGAAGAATATGTTCTGAACACATGTGGTAAAATTTACTTGCGTCGGCCTATGATGCATGTTTGAAGACACAAAAAAAATCCGATTTCTCTTGTTCTAACAAAGTCTTCCGGAAGGCATCTTGTTCGATTGACAAGAACATATCCAATCCAATGTTAGACGTACGCCTATTGTTTTGGATCGAGCAAGATCATCCGACTTGTAGCTTGTTCGTTCTCCAAGAATGATTTATCACTCTTGGGACGTGTCTTCAAGTTGGAATAATTCGATTCTCCCACAACGTTTGCTCAAAACATTGATATAGAATCCAACTTTAATCAAAGATCAAAAATACAAGGAAAACCTTCCAAAACAGCCTTAGGCCGAAATTCTCACATATATTATTCAACTATGGTTGTAAAAGTCGATATACAGCCCTATTTATAGACTAACTTAAGCTAAATCTAGTGTATATAGGAAAAGATAAGGCTTTCACTTGAAATCAAACGAATAATCTCCAAGCTGCTTTAAGAATTCTCAAGTATCTTAAGAATGCACCAGGGCAAGGTTTGTGTTCCAAGAAAAATTCATACCAAGTATTAAGGTTTTTACATATGCTGACTGAGCCCGACCAAGGTGAAAATGAGATCAACAACTGGATATAGAACATTTTTATGAGGAAACTTGGTTACTTGGCGGAGCAAAAAACAAACACTTGCCTCAAGAAGCAGTGTAGAAGCATAGTCAAGAGCACTGACATTAGGAATTTGCGAAAGCATTTGGATCAAAGGAGTACTTGAATACCTTCATGTAAAGACACAATTACCCATCAAAGTATTTTGCAACAGTGTATCAGCAATAAGTTTAGCCGAGAACTCAGTTCAGCATGATAAGTTAAAACATGTAGAAGTCTGCAGACATTTCATCCGAGAAAAGATAGAAGGAAATGAGATTAGCCTAGTACACATCTCCACCAAATATCAAGCTGCCGACATGTAGCGCCCCGCTCCCGAACACTAACATCGGAAACGGTACACCCGCCGTATCTCGCTGAGGAGAATACAAAGCGTCGAATCAATTTCCAACATGTCCAAAAAGACGTAGAAATTTTTCGCGCGGAAACGAAATACCATAACATAAAACTTCCTTGATAAATAACAATTCTTTAATACAATAATAAACCAAATCCTGACAGCAACATAAGCCTGAAAATCTACCAAGGTAATGTCTGGTGAGATCCCAATAAAATAAAGACAAACAGTCGCAGGGTCTTCTTATATCCTAAGCGCGACCGTCAGTCTGTCCACTCCACTGTATCAGCCCCGTTCTCAACAAAGACGTAGTCATAAGTCCCTTCCTGCTCATCTGGTGGGGGGGGGGGAGAGTAGGGGTGAGTGACTGGGAAATCACTCAGTAGGCACCCGCCTCCGAGTAGTACAAGCCAAACATACAATAATGATATAGCACATAGCACGTAGGACATATTATCACATAAGCATATGAAAGCGGAAAAGTAATTCACTCCAGATAAAGAATGCGCAACGTCGTGATGCATGTCCTACTATGCATGTCACACGCAACAATGTCATGTCACACCAAAATGCCAATATCTCCGCCATGCAATGCATGATCCCGGGACCTAACTGAGCGGCTGTGAGTCGTACCCACCCACAGTCACCATCCTGAGTGTACTTGGCCCCGCCACCGTACACCATCCTGAGCGCCCGTGACCCGTACGTCACGACCCACCATCATGCAAATGCACGTGCCATGAATGTAAACAATACAATCGCCTGAGGCCTCTGGCCCATCCTTACCATCCTCCGGCACTCAAATCTATGTTCATTTATTCTTCAATTAATGAGTTAATGTTGTTTGAGGTTAAAATTCTTATTCTATGGCTTATATGTATTTATTGTGCTTTTTCTATATTTTTCCCTATTTTTCCTTAATTTATTTCTATTTATTACCTAATTATCCAAATTAAATAAATTATCATAATTACTGAATTTTAGTGGAAATAATTTAAATTCAGCATTTTATAATTTCTGGAATTTATTTATAATTTTCTAATATTTATTTACATTTTACTTATAATTATTACTATTTATTTATTTATTTATTTTTAATTAACTAACAATAAATAAAGGAAATAACAAAAATAAACAAAGCCCCATTCCAAACTTGGGCTGGCCTCTCGCCAGCCCTGTTTCTCTCCTTGCCAGGCCCGGACTCGCCCAGCGGTCCGGCCTGCTGTTAACTTTTTTTTTTTTATTTAATCGAGTTATTGGGCCGGCTAGTGACTGGCCCGGTCCGTTGGCCATTCGGCCCGGTCCGCCACACAGCCTGACCCTTTTTTTTTTTTAAACTGAAGACTAAATGGGCTGGTCCTGCAGCAGCAGACCGCGGCCCACTAAGGGCAGGCCTGGTCTGCGCGCTGACAGGCCGGCCCTAACCCTTTTGTTTTTTTTTTTATATTGTGTGTATATCGCGCTGCAATTTCAGCAGGCGCGTGCAGCCCACGCGCTGCCGCTTCCGGTGGCGCGTGTGGCGGTCCGGTGACCTCCGGCGACCGTTTTTCGACCCCGATCTATATCCCCACATATTTCCAGTCTATGGGAACCTATTCTAAGGCCAAAACAAATTGAAAATCTCTCAAGATACTAAAATTTTACTATTTTGATTATCAAAGTTTTCCCTAAAATCAAAACTGATCACGCAATACACAGTAAGCGCATACCACAGTCTCCAACTTTCATGCTTTTCACGGATTAACAATCATGCTATTAAACTCACAATTAACACAACAAAAACACATAAAATACCACTAGAGCATGCTTGGAATTGCACCAAATGGAGGGGGAAAAGGAACCTACCTGGATGCAGACAATTACACGATTATATGCCACCGTGGATAGGTTGAAACGCTTGGATCTCTATTCTCTTCTCTCTTTCTCTTTCCTCTTTCCCTTTCTTCTCTTTTCTTCTTTCCCCCTTTCCCTGCTGCTGTCGCCCCTCCCCAGTATTTATAATTGGTTTATTATTATTATTTTTTTTTTAATTTATGTTGCTGTAACCGATTCCCCTCTACCCTTTATTGATTTGCGTGCCTAAATTTGGGGGAAACGGTTTTCCCCCTTAACTTCTACTTTATCCTTTTTTTTTTTTTTCAAAATTACTTTATTCCTATTTTCTACTTATCTTATTTATCATTATGTTTTGTTTTGTATTTTTTTTTTAACTATCCTACGGTCCATTAATCATAATATTAACATTATTGTTATTTTATATTATTTCATCTACTTTCCTTTATTGTTGCTCGATTTTACATAACATTACATATATAAATATATGTATACACACCTATAGCTAATTCCGAAATCACCTGGACATAAACGATACACTATAGTTAATTTAGTTCGGCTACTTCAATTTTAAAATTAATGTGTAACGGCTAGTTCGGAAATTTTGCGGGCGTAACATCCTACCCACCTTACAAGAAGTTTCGTCCTCGAAACTTGACATACGTTGTACTAAAAGGTAGGAGTAGCACTCCCGGATCTGATTCTCCAGGTTCCATGTCGTTTTATTTTTTATTTTTTATTTTTTTCTCCTCGTGGTTGGTCCGTTGCACCTTGTCACATGGAATGATTCTTATTCCCAGTTCTTGTTCTTTGCAGCCCATGATTTGGACAGAATTTCTTCCTATTATGGGTCCGGGCCCTATTCTTGAAGGCGGTGCATCTAATACGCAGCTCAGATTCGGAATGTACCCTTTTCAGCTGATTAACATGGAATATACCGTGTACTTGGGCCCGCACCGGAGGTAGCGTCATACAGTAAATTAACGAACCAATCATTTCAAGTATCTCTTAAGGCCCCACTGTATCGTGACCTTAGTTTCACTTCATACCAACGTACCACACCTTCTATAGGTGACACTTTCAAGTAAACATTGTCTCTGCCCGCAACCCAAAGAGCGCCTCTTTAAGCCTGCCCAACTCTAGCTTTTGTCTTGGGCAACCTTAAGCCTCGCTCGGTTCAACTTTACCTTCTCCTAGGTCTGCTCAACTAGTTCTGGACCGGTAATAGTATGCTCTCCAACTTCGTCTCAGTGGACAGGGGCCTACACTACTGTCCGTAGAGCGCCTCAAATGGTGCCATGCCGGTGGCGTCATGGTAGCTATTGTTGTAGGCAGACTCGATCAACTTGATCATACCATTCCAGTTTCTTCTGACGTCCAGTGCGCAAGCCTTCAACATGTCCTCTGGAGTTTGCATCGTCCTCTCCGACTGCTCATCGGGTTGCGGATGGAATGCAATGCTCAACGTAGTTTCGTCTACTATATCAACATACGCCAGTTTTAACATGTGTCGTCGTTTTAATTGTGAAATTGTTAAACATATTTGGTATAGATATATACTGCATGTTGCGTATCCTTATGTCATACGCATGTATGACTTGCGTATCATACGCAGCTCATGAATTCACAATCGTTACCTGCAGTCTGTCACGTGTGTTATGTTTATATTGTTTGCTAGTTGAGTTTTTAAAGAGTATACACATTATGCGTGTTCATTTTAGTCTTGGTTTATCGCGATCTCATTTGTACATATGTTAGTCGTTAATATTTATTTACTTATTTATTTAATTATCACTATTGTTTCCTTGTCGGTACTCTATATTTTTCGTACTAGCTTGTCTTATTGTTGTATAATTGTCTTTATATATATCATTCCGAAGGAGATACATAATTGCATCGATTTTTTTTTTTTTTGTAGTCTAGATATATAATTCATTTAGATGTTCAAGTACATTATATATATGTGTTTATATATATATACACATAATACTGTTTGTTCCTTTTTTTTTTATTTATAAATCATGTTATTAAGTTATTTACACTTTAATCTATTTCTATGTTGTCATGCCATGTTGTGTCGTTCCTAACTCGTAATTAACATGCTTACTTCAATTGTATATGTTAATGATCTGTTTTTTAAAAAAAACTTGTAAATATTTGCCTATATCGTAACCCATGTCTTGTATGAAAATATTTGTGCTTATTGTATTCTTTGTAATTGTGTTGTTTCTTGTTATTAGATATTACGATGTTTATCACTGTTTTGGGTGCATTAATTATATTTCGGTGTCATTGAAATAGCGGTGTATATACTTGTGCTATTTACTTAGCATCGTTTAGTTACTTCTGTTTTATGTATCTTTTTGTATGTTTCCTTAAATCGACTTATTTACGTTATATTATGAATGTTGTAGCAGTTTGTGCTTGTCTATATGCCTCCTTACTGTTGTAAGAGACTAGTTTTCTTTTTCTTTTTTTTTTTGTAGGGGTCATTTAACACGTGTACTCTTGTCTTATCATATATCTTTTGTACGTGTGCTACCTCCACGTTAGTATCTTATCCTACGTTGTTATCTTATATGTATTGTGAGCTTTTATCTATTGCTTTGCAGTTCCATATTGGTCACTTTGTATGTATAGGTATATCTGTATATAAACATTTATTATTTGTCTTTCGCACTTTGTGGTGTTTATTGTTCATGTTGTACTTGAGTTAGTAAATTTTATTAGGCATGGAGGGGTGTATGTGTTGAGGGGGCAAGTTGTTAGTTTTTTTTTTTTTTTTGGTTCAACGAACCTTGTTGATATCAACGGTCAACTCGGATTTCGACTTATTCTGCTTTCGGCCGCTCCAGGACACCAACATTGACGAAAATCCTTCAACTACTTTCATGTAGTAGCTGGTCCAACCAAGAAAACTCCTTACTTCAGTCTCTTGGTCGATCAGTGCTACTCAGCAGTATCCTTAATCTTCTTCGCATCCATTGAGGTTCACTCTTCTGATCTTACGTGACTCAAAGAGACCACGCTTCTGCTGCACAACTCCGATTATTTATTTCTGACTAACATCATCTGTACTGATGATAAGTTATTGAGACATGGTCGTCGACAGTTGGACTCTGCCACTCTGTTACCAGCCTCCCAGATGTCCGTATCAGTCATCACGTGGATCTGGATACTGATCTTTGCTTCCCTTTATGTTGTAACTGACTCTGTTGTGGTGGCGTCCGCCTCTGTTCAGTGTTCTCTTTCATAGAACGTCCCGGTTGTTGCACTGATAATTGCATAGTCCCCCCACTGACCATAGTGTGGCATCCTCATTGAGCACTTGGTGGCGGCAGTAGCCCTGCACTACTCCGCGAATGTACTTTCGTCGCGGCGGTCCTGTGATCGTTAGCGGCCATGTTGCATATTTCTGCCTCCTCGGTGAAAGGTGTTTCTAAACATCGCATTCCGGACGTCTTGCATTTCCATGTAGTAGGACCTCAGATCTGGTGGTGGAACCGGGGAAGACGCTAGTTCAACTGCTATTGGCACTGCATAGTTTACAGTCGCCGTTGCGCCAAGTGGTGGCCATGGTGTAGGCCAACGCTTGGAGGATGACCCCTTGATCCTGGAAGTCGTTACCATAACCACCGTTGCCTCCTTTGCCATATTATTATTTATTTTTATTTTTATTTATTTATTTATTTATTTTTTTTTACGACGTGACGATAATTTCTTGGATTTTGCACAAACCCTGTCGAGAATCCGGATTGAACGGAAGTGATAGCGGAATATGAGCATTTATGGGGCTAATACGAAAATTCAAAGGTACAGCGGTAATGAAATAAAGAAAGCTCACCATCGGCACACACCTCCCTTAACCCGATCATAACTTAGGTCTACTTCATTTATTAGGGTCATTATCGTTTCTAGGAAAAGGTCATAGCTTATGTCTAGGTGATCTAGTTAATCCTGCGTTCCCGAGGCGGATCTGAAGCCTCGGCTCTGATACCACCTGTAGCGCCCCGCTCCCGAACACTAACATCGGAAACGGTGCACCCGCCGTATCTCGCTGAGGAGAATACAAAGCGTCGAATCAATTTCCAACATGTCCAAAAAGACGTAGAAATTTTTCGCGCGGAAACGAAATACCATAACATAAAACTTCCTTGATAAATAACAATTCTTTAATACAATAATAAACCAAATCCTGACAGCAATATAAGCCTGAAAATCTACCAAGGTAATGTCTGGTGAGATCCCAATAAAATAAAGACAAACAGTCGCAGGGTCTTCTTATATCCTAAGCGCGACCGTCAGTCTGTCCACTCCACTGTATCAGCCCCGTTCTCAACAAAGACGTAGTCATAAGTCCCTTCCTGCTCATCTGGTGGGGGGGGGGGGGGAGAGTAGGGGTGAGTGACTGGGAAATCACTCAGTAGGCACCCGCCTCCGAGTAGTACAAGCCAAACATACAATAATGATATAGCACATAGCACGTAGGACATATTATCACATAAGCATATGAAAGCGGAAAAGTAATTCACTCCAGATAAAGAATGCGCAACGTCGTGATGCATGTCCTACTATGCATGTCACACGCAACAATGTCATGTCACACCAAAATGCCAATATCTCCGCCATGCAATGCATGATCCCGGGACCTAACTGAGCGGCTGTGAGTCGTACCCACCCACAGTCACCATCCTGAGTGTACTTGGCCCCGCCACCGTACACCATCCTGAGCGCCCGTGACCCGTACGTCACGACCCACCATCATGCAAATGCACGTGCCATGAATGCAAACAATACAATCGCCTGAGGCCTCTGGCCCATCCTTACCATCCTCCGGCACTCAAATCTATGTTCATTTATTCTTCAATTAATGAGTTAATGTTGTTTGAGGTTAAAATTCTTATTCTATGGCTTATATGTATTTATTGTGCTTTTTCTATATTTTCCCCTATTTTTCCTTAATTTATTTCTATTTATTACCTAATTATCCAAATTAAATAAATTATCATAATTACTGAATTTTAGTGGAAATAATTTAAATTCAGCATTTTATAATTTCTGGAATTTATTTATAATTTTCTAATATTTATTTACATTTTACTTATAATTATTACTATTTATTTATTTATTTATTTTTAATTAACTAACAATAAATAAAGGAAATAACAAAAATAAACAAAGCCCCATTCCAAACTTGGGCTGGCCTCTCGCCAGCCCTGTTTCTCTCCTTGCCAGGCCCGGACTCGCCCAGCGGTCCGGCCTGCTGTTAACTTTTTTTTTTTTTATTTAATCGAGTTATTGGGCCGGCTAGTGACTGGCCCGGTCCGTTGGCCATTCGGCCCGGTCCGCCACACAGCCTGACCCCTTTTTTTTTTTTTTTTTAAAACTGAAGACTAAATGGGCTGGTCCTGCAGCAGCAGACCGCGGCCCACTAAGGGCAGGCCTGGTCTGCGCGCTGGCAGGCCGGCCCTAACCCTTTTGTTTTTTTTTTATATTGTGTGTATATCGCGCTGCAATTTCAGCAGGCGCGTGCAGCCCACGCGCTGCCGCTTCCGGTGGCGCGTGTGGCGGTCCGGCGACCTTCGGCGACCGTTTTTCGACCCCGATCTATATCCCCACATATTTCCAGTCTATGGGAACCTATTCTAAGGCCAAAACAAATTGAAAATCTCTCAAGATACTAAAATTTTACTATTTTGATTATCAAAGTTTTCCCTAAAATCAAAACTGATCACGCAATACACAGTAAGCACATACCACAGTCTCCAACTTTCATGCTTTTCACGGATTAACAATCATGCTATTAAACTCACAATTAACACAACAAAAACACATAAAATACCACTAGAGCATGCTTGGAATTGCACCAAATGGAGGGGAAAAAGGAACCTACCTGGATGCAGACAATTACACGATCATATGCCACCGTGGATAGGTTGAAACGCTTGGATCTCTATTCTCTTCTCTCTTTCTCTTTCCTCTTTCCCTTTCTTCTCTTTTCTTCTTTCCCCCTTTCCCTGCTGCTGTCGCCCCTCCCCAGTATTTATAATTGGTTTATTATTATTTTTTTTTTAATTTATGTTGCTGTAACCGATTCCCCTCTACCCTTTATTGATTTGCGTGCCTAAATTTGGGGGAAACGGTTTTCCCCCTTAACTTCTACTTTATCCTTTTTTTTTTTTTCAAAATTACTTTATTCCTATTTTCTACTTATCTTATTTATCATTATGTTTTGTTTTGTATTTTTTTTTTAACTATCCTACGGTCCATTAATCATAATATTAACATTATTGTTATTTTATATTATTTCATCTACTTTCCTTTATTGTTGCTCGATTTTACATAACATTACATATATAAATATATGTATACACACCTATAGCTAATTCCGAAATCACCTGGACATAAACGATACACTATAGTTAATTTAGTTCGGCTACTTCAATTTTAAAATTAATGTGTAACGGCTAGTTCGGAAATTTTGCGGGCGTAACACGACATTCTAACGAAGCCAGTTTCAACTAATGTTTTCCAGTACTTAATATCTAAACTTGGTTGTATAAATATCTACAACTAAAATTGAGGGAGAGTGTAGAAATATAGGCCCAGCTGAGCTACCGAGGTGAAATATGAAGTTGCCGAGGTGCTACAGTTAGTGGCTGAGGGGAAGTAGCTGCAGAGGTGAAATAAGAAACAACTGAGGTACTATAGTTAGCGGTCGAGATGAAGAGCTAGCTGATGAGGTAAAATAGAAAGCAGCCGAGGTGCTACAGTTAGTGGCTAAGGTAAAGAAGTAGCTACCGAGGTGAAATAGGAAACAACTGAGGTACTATAGTTAGCGGCCGAGGTGAAGAGCTAGTTGCCTAGGTAAAATAGAAAGTAGTCGAGGTGATAAAATTAGCGGATGAAGTAAAGGTCTGCTGAATAAATAGGAAAATTGTCCTATCGAGGTGACCTAGGCAAAAGACTGATGAGCCGAGGTGAATAAGATAGAAGAGCTGGATTCAAGATGTGCTGAACCAAGGTGACGAGGTGAAAGCACAACCACTTAGGTAGCGAAGATAAAGATGATCTGCAACACTTAGTTTATTTTTTATATGTAAATATAGTAGCTTAGAATCCCTACTGTAAATTAGTTCGAGATGAGCATGTAACTAGTTATTACCTTTGTAACTCTTAGGAATCACTTTAGATGAATAATAACCAATGTAAAATGTACAATATAGCCGTTAGAGACAATAAAAACTTATGCAAAAAATAACATTATAAATTAGGGGTGTACATGGTCCAGTCAGTTTTTGGACATATTACAAACTGAACTTTTTACAACGGTTTGGTACAAAACCGAAAACGGTCCTAAATCGGTCAACAAACTGTTTGACCGGTCCAGTTTGGTTCGTTTTGGTTCCAGTTTTTTCCGGGTTTATGTAATTAACAAAAGCAAT
Organism: Eustoma russellianum; assembly: GCA_036186865.1. Taxonomy (NCBI): domain Eukaryota; kingdom Viridiplantae; phylum Streptophyta; class Magnoliopsida; order Gentianales; family Gentianaceae; genus Eustoma; species Eustoma russellianum. The sequence goes on from AP025064.1 coordinate 31,761,505, forward strand.
ATTAGTGCCATTCCTTTTTGAGTTTCTTTCATCATCAAGAAATAGATTCTTCTTTAAAATATATAAATCCTTGATGTATAACCCCTACACTTGCTGTATAACCCCTGCACCTAACAGTATCACGTTTCTTATGTTTATTCTGGTCCAATTTGAACAACATGTGTTAGGATACATGATTTCTAGTGATAATATTCAACCGTATAACAAACTCTCTGAAGAGTAATGAGCAAATAAGTCCAAGAAAATGTACATGAAAATGAAAGCTATTAAGACAGTAACCAACGGTCCAACATGGCGAAAAAGTGGAACCATGACTGTCTCAATCCCTGTTCTCTGCTAAGCATTTCCAAAAGCTATTCAAACTCATTTAGAAACATCAATTGCTTCTGGCTACTAGTCATGGGCCAATATTTCAAAAGCCCCTTTATGAATTACAACAGCAAACAGCCCAGTACGTACCTTTTGGCTAGCTTAGCATCTAAAGAACCTTGGTTAAGGAATCAAAGGAGGAGATCATATACAAGTTGCAAATGAGACCATGCTGGATATATCTGTTCCTGTGCATCATAAAATCCAGAAAATCCATTAATCATAAACTTCAACAAACAGCCCAGTACGAAAAAGGCAGAAGTATACCTTAAGAAGGAAATATTTTAGTCGGAGTCCACTTAGATCCCTTCTTTTGTAATGCATAAGCTTGAACTTTCTACAACAAATTAGTACAATAAAAAAAATCTCAAATTATCGAGAAGCTAGAATAGTAACTTGAATGCAAAAAACTGAAAATGAAACAGAACATGCAATGCAAAAATTACCTTGAGCAATGTCTTCATACTACTCAGCTTCATCTAAGGCTTCTAATATATCCAAATTCGACCTATCCAATTTTGGACACACATTATTGTTTCCACGGTTATTGGATTTGGAGAACTCCTACAAGGATCAATAACCCGGACACTAGTGCTAAAAGCTTGTTCAGAGGCAACCATTGAGACCAGAATAGCAAATATGTCTTTTGCAATGCTCGATAGTATTGGGTACCTATGAACATTAGACTTCTACCATCGTAAGACATTTAAGCTATCACCCTTTTCAATTCCATCACTTAAGTACATGCTCAAATCATTGTTCCTATTATCGTTGTCTTCCTCTCCCATTTCTCTTGCAGCAATTGCAAAGACGTATTCACTTTCATATTCCACTAGTCCTCTACATGGACTAGACTAGTGTCACGCTCCTTAGGAATGACAGATATCTCCCTTGAATAATGCAAGAAAAGCTCATGAAGATGATCTTCAATATCCATCTTCCTTCGGTCAGCTTCAATGCCAAACATTTTTCTCAACCAAATTTCCAAACCTCTTAGCTTAAACCGCGAATCAAAGACAATGGCCACAAACAATAAATGATTGATATTGGACCAATTTGACCAATATTCATTATACTTTGCGCTCATGCTCATAGCCATATAGAACATACTTAAACTTGATTATGTATTCATCTTTGCTTCTATGCTCTGCTTCACTTTACATAACTCAGGTATACAAATGTTTGCAGTCACATCCAACGTAGTTGAAAACTATAAAGTAACATTGTAAAACAATTTCAGAAATGTCATAAAGTTCCTAGCTACTATCCAATTGTCTTTTTTCGGGTGGACCAATTACTTTCCCCTTGCTCCTAGCACCAACAACATTGTCATCATCATCCGCAGCATAATCATAGAAATCAAAGAAGTTTTGAAAGAATTTATCATACTTATAAAGTCTATCAAACGCCTTCTCATACTTTTCAGCTCGATCTAACATCATGTAGCTTGAATTCCATCTAGTGCCAACATCAAGTATGACTAAATGAGCCAATTCAATCTTTTCCTTTTCAGTACATTGTCCGAATACTCTCAACCTAGCAGGAGAAGATCTAACATATTTGCATGCATGTCTTACTCTTACAATTGAGGCAAAATTTTCTTTCAAACCATCATTAACAACTAAGTTCAATATATGTGCATGCCATCTCACATGAAAGAACCTGTTACCTAGCAAGGCATCTTTAAACTTATAATCCTTTAAGAGATCTTGAATACACAAGTCATTTGAGGAATCATTATCAACTGTTAAAGTCAAAATCTTATCAATGCCCCAAGAATGCAAACAGTCCTCCAACTTACAAGTAATCATAGACCCTTTATGACTCTCTATTGTACAAAAATTCAAGATCTTTTTCTGCATCACCCAGTCGTCATCAACATAATGAGCAGTCAAAACCATATAATTCAAATTCTGTAAGGAAATCCACGTATCTATAGTCAAACATACTATCCTCCCCTTCAATGCCTTTTTCAGTTTCATAACTTTCGGCTATAGGGATGCCCAGATATCTGAAGGACATGGTGCCTGTTGAGACGCCTGTGCTGAACTGCTTAGAAGTCTGTGCTGAGAAGCGGGCTATGCTTCTTTCTTCCTGCTATTCTTGGCGGGAAGTAGCTTACACTAGAGCTAGATGCCATGTTTGTGTTTCTTTTTGAAGCATGCTTCAGCTTCAATGCAGTTTTTGCTGCTTTAGTTCTGGGCATGTCTGAACCGCAGAAACTCAAAGACAATTCCAAGTTGTAAAAGATGTATATGTCGGGAAAGCTAAGAAGAAAAGGAGAAATTTTGAGCTGAATCCGAGTATGAACAGAACGAAAATCAAAAGAGAATAGTTCCTTTCTAAAGAGAAGATATAGAGTTTCTATCTCTACAGTCGCCCATCGTATTCCATTTGTCCAAGTCTACCAATCTTGGCCCTGGTTTTATGAGGTAAGGTTGCCTAACAAGCGAACAACTTAGTTAATAACTGAAACTATAAATGAAATCGAATTGACTTCCCTTAATTACCCCGTGCAAGTCTTAGTCCATTAAGTTTAACTAACACTTGGCTATGTAATGTTGTGCTTCAGCCAACACAAAATGGGTTGGGATCTTCTCACCCCCATTTTCCTCACATCTTTTGTGACCACGCGACACGTGGCAGCAAGAAGGGGTGGTAAGGCTAGATGTCCCCCTCTTGCTGCCACGTGTCGTGCAGTCACGCGTTACCGCACCCCCTTGTGGCGAGGAGATCCTATCCCACACATAATAGCCATAATAGCCATTATTTACTTGAACGGCTCTATTCCGAAAGAAATATGTTCTTTTGCCCTAGGCTTACCGATACTACTACTTTTATTTATTCTAAGTTCCACTTTATTTATTCTCACTTCCGGTTACCCATAGACCAATCGACTGGTCATAACTTCTTGTTTCAAACTTCTAATCCTTTTACAAACTCCATTAGACCTGTGCTCCACTTTACGTACACACTCAATGCAACGATTTATTGTACAAGTAATGGCTACTTTGTATAATAACGTGAAGCTACAGAATTCCATATACAAGAAATTAACAACCGTATTAGACATTGATATCCGGCAGTGTAGGTGTTCCACTGCTATCTGGATCAAAAGTTTTAACCAATATGGTATGGATGCTGATTCATTTTATGGTGGATACTTCGTGGGTGTCAATGTCTGAACCTTCCACCTAAAAAGTCGATGAGTGATTCTAATTTGCATTTTCTATATAGTTTCATGGTACTGAAGCAATGGAGCTAGTACCAAAGTTTTGGCGTTTGTGACAAGGGGATATTGAGAAAGCCTCCAAGGATCATTAATTTTCACATTAGCAAAAATTAAACTTCTAGAATCTGACTTGATTATATATACATATATATTATACATATTTTCATTTCCCTTCCACTTCAAATCCGATGCTTACATCTATAATTCAACACCAATGGGAAAACAAATCCAACGACGTAGTTAAATACGATCGGTAAATTCATGATTTTTTAGTGTATACATCCTGAATTCCGTGTTGTATGAGATTATTTTCGTCCTCCCTTGTTACAATAAAGAAAACCTCGAAGCGCCATGTGCGCATAGCCGTGAGTATCCCGTACCCTCTACGCTAACGATTTTATTACCACAACTAAGGTTGGTTGAACCACTTTGCAAAATTACATTACGAACACACATCTCAATGAATCTTTAATTACGTTTTTATTCCATACTTTTTATCTTACAAAAAAAATAACTTGATTATAAAATAGTGACATTATTTGTTAAAATAGATTACACTATATTAAAGAAGACATTGAAATGATCAAAACAAGAACCATATTTGCATATATTTTACCATTTATAATGATAATTTAACGCATCAACTTTGTCAAATCACAAAATTCAAGCGTGAAACCAAACACTGTAATTTTCTACTGCAATTTCTCATTATAATGACTACCAAATAGACCGCTATTTGGTTTAATTGTAATAACTCCTCCCTGAAAATAATCACCTTATAACATTCACCTAATTCCTGTTGAGATATAAAATGTTTTGATTATGTGAAGATGTTTTAAATGAGTTAAATTTACACTTCATATTTGATACAAAATGAGAAAAACACACCAGGTTAAAAAGGGTTAAGATTGGAACTTTACTGTCCAACATCGATATCTCAAAACAGGAGACATCGACCGATCGAAGTGACTTCAATTTCTAAAGGTGAGACTTCGATCGATCGATGTGATAGAAGTTCAGAATTAGAAACTCTGTCAGACATCGAACCCTCAAATATAGGGACATTGATCGATTCATGTTACTTTAGTCTTTCTAAGAGAGACTTCGATCGATCGATGTCAGGCAGCCTCAAACCAGAAAGTTTCTGGAAGACATCGATCTCTCAGTCTAGGGGACATCGATCGATTGATGTCACTTCAGTCTCTCTAACAGAGACTTCGATCGATCGATGTCAGGCAGCCTCAAACCAAAAAGTTTCTAGAAGACATCGATCTCTCAGTACAGGGGACATCGATCGATCGATGTCACATCAGTCTCTCCAGAGGAGACTTCCATCGATCGATGTTCTACAGCTTCAAAACTGGAAACTCTCTGGAGGACATCGATCTCTCAGCCCAGGCACTTCGATCGATCAATGTCCCCCAGAATTAAAATTTTTATGAACGTTGAAACAAAATCCAAGGGAGATTCATGGTGTTTTCTCTTTCCAATCTTGCTCAAATTTCTTGTGGACTTTTCTCTAACCTTACACATGCTTCCTTGACTATTATATCCATGTCTAAGCTATTTTAGGTTGGCTATTGAAGATCACATCACTTCATAGGGTGGCTAAAGACTAATTGGACATTGTCTTGACATTTGATGGAGTTGAAGACATGGTGGAGGCTCCAAAAACGTGGTGAACACCTCCTATAAATGGATGAAGCTCAGATGAGGCAAATACACACTTTCACCATCATCAATATTCATTCTTCATTGTTGCATATTTCTCTCATATGTGTGAAAGTGCTTAAATATTTGATCTCTTGCTTGCGTTTAGACTAGTGAGAAAGTGCGATCCCCATTACTTCATTTAACCCACTGTGAGATTCTTGAGAGAACTTTGTTGAAGTTTTGAGGTAGCAAGAAGTTGTTCTTTCTTAGAGCTAAAGTTGTTGTAGTTGCACAAAGGTGTTTTGTGCAAGAAGTTGTTGTGGTGGTTGCTTACACTAAGATGTTAGTGTAAGTATTGCTGTGGTTGTTCTTATTAGCTTTAATAAGAAGAGTAGTTGTTGAAAATCCACTTTGGCAACAAAGTGGTAGTAGAGTAGAATCATTTGCGATTCGAACCACTCCATATCCGGTGTACTCATCATTGTCTCTCATCTCTCATTCTTGTTTTGATTTTGAATTTCGTTTGAGTTGAGCCAAACAAGAAAATTTTGCAAAATTGCACAACACTCTATTCACCCTCCTCTAGAGTATGTTACAGACCTAACAATTGGTATTATAGCCTAACCTTGATTGCTTGGCCAATCTTTGCAAATAACAAGGTTAAAGATCATGGCAATGACAACCTCTTCATTCTACACTTCAACTTCCAAGTTAACTGCACTATTCTCAGGATCAAACACTAAAGCACCCATGTTTGATGTCCAAAATTATTCTTTGTGGAAATTTTGAATGATCAATCATTTGAAAGGCTGTGGATTTGATATATAGAGAGCTGTTGTCAAAGGAATCAAATTTCTTATGATTACCAATTCAAAAAGAGAATTAATGTTCAAAGATGATGATGACTACACCAACGGAGATAAGATAAACTTCGCCATATATTGCAAAGCATTCGATATTCTTTCAAGTGCTCTTATCACCACCGAGCTCATAAGACTTCAAGGTCTTGAAATAGCCCATGAAGCATAGAAAAGGCTGGAAATGATACATGAAGGGACTGAGCAAGTAAGAATAGCCAAAAGACTAATGCTCATGAAGGAATATGAATTGTTCGGGATGAAGAGTAGTGAAAAAATTGAGAAGACAATTGACCGATTCACTCGAATAGTGAATCAACTTTCCATGGTGGACAAGAACATCTCAAATGAAGACATTGTCTTAAAACTCCTCAACTCTTTGCCAAGAAAATGGACACCTAAAGTCACCGCCATCAACAAATCAAAGAATCTCAAGACTCTTACCCTTGATGAGCTATCCAGTAATCTTCTTACTCATGAAATTCTTATTGATGAACAAAATAGGATGAATGCTATCAAGCCCACACAAGCATCACACAAAGGATTGGTGGTAGAGTCCGATGAATCGGATGAGGAAGTTGCTCTTCCAGTGAGAAAATTTAGAAGAATCGCCACAAGAAACAAGGCCCAAGCAAGGAAGTTTTTCAAGAAACCACCCAAGGATAAAGAAGCAAGGGAAAATTTCTATAGGTGTGGTCGACCCGATGACTTCATTGCCGATTGTCACGTCAAGGAGCCGCAAAAGCAAGAAAAGAAGGTCTTTCCTCAAAAGAAAAAAGCGCTAAATACAGAGGTAACCACGTGGGATGATCTCGTCTCCGAATCGGAAGGAGAAAAAAGTGAAGACAAGGATGTCGGACTTGTTGCAATAGTGTAGAATCTAAAAGCACAACATACTTGTCTCATGGCAATCGAGAATGACCTTGAGGTAAACTATAACTCTTCAAATTTGCAAGATGAAATAGGAGATTTGCAAGATGAGTTTGAAAAACTAAATTTAAAATATAAACACTTGAAGAAAGAATTTAAAAATGCATATTAGAAAACAAGAGCTTGCATGATAAGAATATTTTGATGTATCAAGATCATGACATCATACTCACCATGCATAAAACCGCAGCTCTTGAAAATGTGGAAATTAGGAAAGAATGTGAGAGACTAAGATTAGACTTACAAAAACTAACCGATGGTCAAAGTAATTTAGACAAATTACTTGGAAATCAAAGGATTGGAAATGATAAATCTGGTTTAGGATTTAATTCACCACATTCTTCCATTAAGCCTAAGTCATTAAAGAAAAAGGCAAATAAGAGAAAAACACAACATGACTCATCATCTTATAAACCAAGTCATGTACCCACTTGTTTTCATTGTAACAAAGTAGGACATGTGAAGAGTGCATGTAAAGCTAGATTTGATAGTATGTATGTTTCAAAGCCTAAGGGTCGACAAGCTAACCCTAAAGGACCCAACCATCAAAGGGTATCAATGCATAAATCTCTTGGTTTTGTAGGCTCTCAAGATAAATGGAATAGCCAAAGAAGAAGGCATCAAATGGCTTATGGACAGCGGATGTTCAACACACATGACCAGAGACAAAACTTTGTTCACCAAGCTCAAGCTCCAAGATGGTGGAACGCTACATTTTGGCAATGGGAGAGCCAAAATCCTTGGACATGGAGAAATTAGTAACTCTTATTTCACTATTAAAAATGTATTATATGTAGAATGACTTAAGTATAATTTGATAAGCGTTAGCCAACTATTTGATGCTAATTTTCAAGTTGAATTTGTGAAAAGAAAATGCATTGTGAAAAAGAATGATAACATTGTTTTTGAGGCTATAAGGAAAAATGATGTTTATAAAGTTAGCACATATGATTTGATAGCATAGACGACTTGGACATATTAGTTTCAAAAATTTCATAGAGATTTGCAAAAATGAAAAGGTCCAAGGTCTTCTGAAATTGAATTTCGAAAACTATGGCTTATGTGACACTTGTCAAAAAGGCAAAGGTTGTTAAAGCAAGCTTCAAGTCTAAAAGTGAAATCTCCACCACCAAATGAATTTGACCTACCCAAGTATTTTTGAACTGAAGCGGCAAATACCGCTTGTCATGTAATAAATAGAGTTTACTTGAAACCATCTCTCAAAAAGACTCCTTATGAGAATCGGCCAGGTAGAGTACCAAATATTAGTTATTTCAAGGTATTTGGTTGTAAGTGTTTCATACTTAACACCAAAGATAACTTGGATAAATTCGATTTCAAAGCAAATGAAGGAATCTTTATGGGATATGCTCAAAATAGCAAGTCATTTAGAGTATAACAAAAGGAGTATGAAAGTTTAATAATCAATTCCGGTTAAGTTTAGTGAACTCCTTGAGGATGAACTATGCATAAATAATGATGATGAAGATAATTGAAGTAAGTCATATATAAATATTTGAGAATCCAAAAGGGAATATTGTCATTGACCTTAGGATTGATCCACTTGAAAATGAACCTAAGGTTGAAAATGAAGAAGTGAGAAGAGACACTTCAAATTTAACGGATTCATGTAAGTATAAGAAAGACCATCTAAAAGAGTTGATATTAGGATAAACAAGTCGTCTTATTGACCAGAAGAAAATTTAATGAAAATGCCTTCATTTCACAAGTTGAGCCTAAAAATATAAAAAAGGCTATAAATGATGAAGATTGAGTATTAGCCATGCAAGAAGAACTAAATCAATTTGAAAGAAGTGATGCTTGAGAACTAGTGGCTAAACTTAGTGATCACCCCATAATTGGCACTAAATGGGTATTTAGAAATAAAATATATGATAAAGGAAACATCACTAAAAACAAAGCTAGGTTAGTAGCTCAAGGATATAGACAAGAAGAAGGTATAGGCTGTGATGAGACTTTTACCCCCACAGCTAGGTTAGAAGATATTAGGATGCTATTAGCATACGCATGATATAAGAATTTCAAACTGTATCAAATAGATGTGAAATCCGCCTTCTTGAATGGAATATTTCAAGAAGAAGTGTATGTAGCTTACTCACCGGGGTTTGAAAATCATGATTATCCAAATCATGTATTTAAACTCAAAAAGGCCTTTTATGGACTTAAACAAGCTCCTAGGGCATGGTATGAAAGATTAAGTAACTTTCTACTTGAAAATAAGTTTTCAAGAGGAAAAGTCGACATTACTCTTTTTATTAAAGAACAAGGAAACCATCAATTGCTTGCTCAAATTTATGTGGATGATATTATATTTGGTGCTTTTAATGATTCTCTTTGTGAGCATTTTGCTAAATTGAAGGAAGGAGAATTTGTGATGAGCATGATGAGTGAACTCAATTATTTCATTAGACTTCAAATCAAGCAAACTCACGATGAAGTATACATATCTCAAACAAAGTACACAAGGTATTTACTCAAGAAATACAAGTTTGAGGATGGAAGGAGTGTAAAAACACCGATGAGTAAAATTACAAAGCTTGACAAAGATGAAAAAAGAAAGCCAGTTGAGGTAACCAAATATAGGGGTATGATTGGTAGTCAATTTTATTTAACCGCCAGTCAACCAGATATTTTACATGTTTTGTGTTTATGTGCTAGATTTCAAAGTATGCCTAAGGAATCGCATCTAGTTTCTATTAAACGTATTTTTAGGTATTTGAAAGGAACTTTGAACTTTAGGTTATTTTATCTCAAAAATAGTTGATTTGATTTAAGAGGGTATAGCGACTCCGACTACGCCAGAAACCTAGTTGATAGAAAAAGCACCTCCGGAACATGTCAATTCCTTGGAGATTGCTTAGTCTCTTGGTTCTTCAAGAAACAAAATAGTGTACCACTTTCAACGGCGGAATCTGAATATGTGTCGGCCACTTTATATTGTGCCCAACTACTTTGGATGATAAATACCTTGAGTGATTACAATATCAAGTTTGACAAAGTTCCTATTTTATGTGATAACACATCAGTCATAAGTATAGCACAAAACCCGGTATACCACAGTAGAACCAAACATATTGAAGTAAGACATCACTTTATGAGGGATTGTATTCAAAAAGGGTTGGTTTGTATTGAATTTGTTCCAACAAATGACCAACTAGCGGATATCCTTACCAAATCCCTTCCTACTAAGACATTCAAATCCATTAGAACAAGATTAGGGATGATAGACAATGTTGAGATGGTCAAAATTACCAAAAAGACATATATCACCATACATCGATCAATCTATGTAGCTGTTTAAGAGACTGATGTGAAATCCAACATCGATCAATCAAAGTTGAAAAGATCGACCGATCGAAGTCGTAGACATCGATCGATCGATGTCGACGGACATTGGGGATACAAAAACTGCAAAAATCAGAAATTCCTCATTTATTCATCCAGTTCATAGCGATTTCAGCCCTAGAAACGTATTCCTCTTCAAAAATCCGACCTTTTGCCTCTAAATATTTGCATCAAACATCATTTTTTGCTAAACCTAATTGATTTCTACATCAATTTCTCAATTCTCTTTCATCCTTCTGCGAATTTCGTGCCGTAATCTTCAAATGGCACCAAAAAGCAAAAACTCCTCCAAAAGGGCAAGAACATCTCGTGAGGAAGAAAATACACCTCCGAAATATCATCCTCAAGTCCCAAATGGTTCTATAACAAAGGGACTAAGGAAAAGACTGGACCAATCTCAAGAAGACATGTTGGTCGAGGTGAGGAAGAGACTTGTGCTCAACAACTTCACATGGCTCAAGTCCGGTGAATATGAGAATGCCTTAACCAAGCCAATGGGTTTAGATAAATTTGTGCACATCTCACTTAGGCCTCAAGCTTTATTTGATGAATGGGAGAACAATAAGATGTCCACCATTCCTTTGAAATTGCTTAAAATTCAAGACATTTTGAGCAATGAGGAATTGAGACCGATCATTAATTGGTTTGATGATCAGAAATGGAGACCTATTTGGGATACTTTGGAGATGAATTATATGTCTACCCGGTATACACGTTTGTTTAATGCTAACCTATGGTTAGAGTACTAAATGGAATGACATTTTCATTGAACTCAGTTATAGAAGGTCAACTTGTTGCGTTTGATTTAAAAACAATAGATGACCTTCTTGGTGTTCCTGATGAGGGTGTAGATGGTTTTGATCCTTAGAAGTGGGACAATTATAAGGTATCCGAAGATATAGTTAAAGACCTTCCTTGGCTTCCATCCCACCCGAAACACTAACGATATGCCTTTAGTATATCGAGTTTTGCTTGCCATTGTCACTTTTTGTGTCAATGGTAAGTCAGCCAAACTCACAAGTAATTTAGATTTTTACATTGCCTATCGTATAGCTATGAGGAAATAATTAAATTTTTGGGAGATATTCTTTGCGAATGTGTTGGAGGCGGTCACTAAGAAATCAAAAGCACTCCCTTATAACAATCTCATTTATAGATTGCTAAGAAAGTCTAATGTTGAGTTGAATGATGATTATGACGAAAAGATAGCCACTAGAGACTATTACACCAAAGTCAACATTCAACAAATCCACAAATCCTGAAAGAAAGCATAAAAACGGGGAGGTCAAAATGAACCTGAAGAGGAAGAGACCGAGAACATTCTTACCGAATAACCTATTCCCCTAACACATCCCGCTGAGCCTTCCACTGAATCTCAACCTCAACCCCAAACTCAATCATGCCCTACCTCTCGAGTGGATAAGGGAAAAGCTCTGATTGAGGAGGGTAGTGGTTCCGAATTGCCTTTTAATGCGGAGGATGAAATTAATGATCTCCATCGTTTTCTAGATCAATGGGGAGAAGATCTCACCAAAGAACAAGTTCGGATTGATGATCTTGAAAAGGACATTGAAAATCTCCAAAAGTGGGTCAAGACGCTAGAAACGTAGCTTAACTCTCAAGTCACGACGCTACAAACAGAGCTCAGTGTTCAAAAGTCCAAGTATCAGAAACTGAAGACAAAGCTCAAGGCAGCCATATCCGGACTATATTTCTCCTCCGATGAAGAATAGAGTTCTTAGTTCCCCATATTTCCCTCTTAGCTATATGATAAGGCTTATAAGTTGATATCGTGTGTATCTAAAACTTCGTACTATTAATGATATTTTTACTTATTCTTCATTATTGGTTTTTGATGCTTTCAAAAAGGGGGAGAAATTTGGTGTAGTATTTGATATTGGCATGCTTGGATATTGGTAATATTGGCATGCTTGGATATTGGTGTTGGCATACTTGGCGTGCTTGGATATTGGTATGCTTGCTTCAGTCTTAATATTGGCATGCTTGATGAAAGTATTGACATTGGTATACCTTGTTGAATCTAGTATGCTTGCTTGCCTACTTAACATTTTTGCATGTTTGACACAAAAGTTGAGTGATCAGTGTAAATTGAAAATATGGCATGATGCACTTTCACTTGATGCATGTTTTGGTTGAGGGGGAGCATTTTGACACTTTCATCATATTCACTGTTTTTGGGAAGATTACTTGTTGAGGGAGAGTTTTTGATATGTTCACTTGTTTTATGTATTGAGGGAGCATGTACTAAGAGGGAGTTGTAAAATATCAAGTTTGAAATATTTAGCTAGCTCAAATGTAAATTTTCAAGCAAAAATATCTTTTGAATCATGGTTTTGAAATCATCAAAAAGAGAGAGATTGTTGAGATATAAAATGTTTTGATTATGTGAAGATGTTTTAAATGAGTTAAATTTATACTTGAGATTTGATGCAAAATGAAAAAATACACTAGGTTAAAAAGGGTTAAGATTGGAACTTTATTTGTCCAACATCGATCTCTCAAAACAGGGGACATCGATCGATCGAAGTGACTTCAGTCTCTAAAAGTGAGACTTCAATCGATCAATGTAAGAGACTTCGATCGATCGATGTTAGGCAGCCTCAAACCATAAATTTTCTGGAAGACATCGATCTCTCAGTCCAGGGGACATCGATCGATCAATGTCACATCAGTCTCTCTAGGGGAGACTTCGATCGATGATGTGCTGCAAGTTCAAAACTGGAAACTCTCTGGAGCACATCGATCTCTCAGCGCAGGCACTTCGATCGATCGATGTCCCTCAGAATTCAAATTTTTATGAACGTTGGAACAAAATCCAAGGGAGATTCATGGTGTTTTCTCTTTCCAATCTTGCTCAAATTTCTTGTGGACTTTTCTCTAACCTTACACATGCTTTCTTGACTATTATATCCATGTCTAAGCTATTTTAGGTTGGCTATTGAGGATCAAATCACTTCATAGGGTGGCTAAAGACTAATTGAACATGAGAAAATCTCACTTATTAGCCTAAGGTTTGGCCCATTACTCAGTTAGCAGCCTAACGTTGATGAAACTCACTTAACAACAACTCTTTTGCCAAAATGTCTCACTTGTAGCCAAGTGACCGTTGACCGACCGTTGACCAACCGTTGACCAGCCGTTGACTTTCTCAGACCAACCAGAAGTTGACACGTGGCGACCCTTTTAAATTAAAAAAAATAAAATTGTATTTTTGAATAAATTGATTTAAAAAGAATTTAAAAATTGTAAAAAATTGTAAAAATTAATTAAAAAATATTTTAAAAATCAAAAAATTAGGAAAAAAAGATAAAAATAATAAAAAATTACCCACAAGCCCCAGCACTCCACCCACCTACCCCCTACCACCCCACACCACCCCCCACCCACACCCACCCCCCCACCCCAAAAAAAATTTTAAAATTTTTTTCTTACTCACTCATAATGCTCCGACCACCCGGTCCACCCCCGCGTCCCCTCCGCCACCCCCTCCTCTCGCGAAATTTTTTTTTTAAATTTTTTCTAACACCCATAACGTCCCAACCACCCCCGCGTCCCCTCCCCCACCCCCGAGCATACCCCAAAAAAATTTTATAATTTTTTCAACTCACCCACAAAGCTCCGACCATCCCCCGACACCCCAAACAATCCAACCCCCAGCCCAAAACATTGTCATTTTCTTTTTGAAGATTGTTATAATGTTGAATCAAATCAATGAGGCACTTTTTCTTCTTTCCATCTGGAAGCGCTAACCATAATACGGCTGAGCCAGAATAACGGAATAACTAGACAATTTATCATGGAAGAAACTTACAGTGTAGGTAACTTAGAAACACGGCAACAAGGACATTGAAATATACAGTTGGATTTTAATCAGTAATGTCACCCCTAGTGATGCATTATACCTAGCATTCTACAAATATACAGTTGGATTTTAATCATACAAATGAAGCGGTGAGCATTTCATTAACGAACTAATATAAGAAAAAATAATTATTTTTCCTATTCAGCCTTCATAATAAGCACACGGTGCATCACCCATGATATGAACAAGTAAATAGCATATTAGAATTATTTGATTCCCAAAACCGTATACTAATTTTCTCCCCCTCCTATCCATATGGAATATTTTTCTGGATAAAATAGATGTTGACATTTGAGAGTTTGAAACAAGCACTTGGATGGAATTTGTTTCCGAATCTTGCCTTTTCTCCCCATCAAAATGTGCAAGAAGTGCACCATCTTGCTGGATTAAATTTCTGGCTTGTATGTCATGAGACATTGAGTTAATGTGCTTTTCAGTAGTCAGTATTATTTAATAAAAACATTAGGGATAAGGGGTTATTCTTTTAATATATAAATCAAAATATTTAAGGGTTGAATCGTAATTGATTTTTTTTTTGGGGGGGGGGGGATTCGACCATAGATATTAACACCAAACAAAAAAGCAATGTTCTGTACAACAAAATCAAAGAATCGTGCAAAAATCAAAAACTAAGTTACACCTCTATTCGAGTCCGTGACATCACTACATGCAAGTAAAGACGCTTGATATTCCATAGTCTTGATGCACCGTGTGCATATTTGGGTTCTGGGGGATGGTCGGAGCTTTGTGGGTGAGTTAGGATGTTATGGATGAGTTAGAAAAAATTTTAAAAAAATTTCGCGAGAGGAGGGGGTGGGGGAGGGGACGCGGGGGTAGTCGGAGCATTATGAGTGAGTTTGAAAAAAATTTTAAAATTTTTTTTGGCCGGGGGTGCGCGGGGGGGGGGGGGGGGTTGTGTGGCATAGGGAGTAGGTGGGTGGAGTGCTGGAGTGTTGTGGGTAATTTTTTATTGTTTTTATATTTTTTTCCTAATTTTTTGATTTTTAAAATGTTTTTTTAATTAATTTTTATAATTTTTTAAAATTTTTAAATTCCTTTTAAATCAATTTATTCAAAAATACAATTTTATTTTTTTAATTAAAAAGGGTCGCCACGTGTCAAATTCTGGTTGTTCTGAGAAAGTCAACGGCTGGTCAACAGTTGGTCAACCGTCACCTGGCTACAAGTGAGACATTTCGGCAAAAGAGTTGTTAAGTGAGTTTCATCAACGTTAGGCTGCTAACTGAGTAATGGGCCAAACCTTAGACTAATAAGTGAGATTTTCTCAATTGAACATTGTCTTGACATTTGATAGAGTTGAAGACATGGTGAAGGCTCCAAAAACATGGTGAACACCTCCTATAAATGGATGAAGCTCAGATGAGAAAAAAACAAACTTTCACCATCATCAAGCTTCATTCTTCATTGTTGTATATTTTTCTCATGTGTAAAAGTGCTTAAAGTTTGTTAAGCATTTCTTTGTTCTTCATTGTTGTATATTGAGAGATAGTGAATCTAACACAAGAGGAACCATAAATATTTGATCTCTTGCTTGTGTTTAGAATAGTGAGAAAGTGTGATCCCCATTACTTCATTTAACCCACTATGAGAAAGTTCTTGAGAGAACTTTATTGAAGTTTTGAGGTAGCAAGAAGTTGTTCTTGCTTAGAGCTTAAGTTGTTATAGTTGCACAAAGGTATTTGTGCAAGAAGTTGTTGTTGTGGTTGCTTACACTAAGGTGTTAGTGTAAGGATTGTTGTGGTTGTTCTTATTAGCTTTAATAAGAAAAGTAGTTGTTGAAAATCCACTTTGGCAACAATGTGGTAGTGGGAGTAGAATCATTTACGATTCGAACCACTCTATATCCGCTGTACTCATCCATTGTCTATAATCTCTTATTCATTCTTTGATGAGGCCTGAGTCGCTCACTGGGTGGGTCAGAGATGACCCGAGAAGTGTGCCGTTAATCTTCTGTCTGAATCCGTCTATCGAGCCTGAGAAAGAAGAAAACGTTAAGGGTCCCAGGGCGCTGCCCTGGGAAAAACCCTCCGACGCTTAAGTCAGTTATGGGTGTTTTGCCTTATGCAATTTATGCTGGAATAGAGGTTTAGATAAAACCTGAGAAAAATCTCATTTTGTGAGATTATGTTACGGCCGAGATGGAGTTCTGGAAGTAATGCTCCAGTTGTTCTCCAAGAATTCAGATCCCCTTCCTCATCTGGGTAGAGGGGTATTTATACTTGAGATTGTGGAGGTCTGACCCCTTGCCTGGTTGATGAGACGGTGATGTGGCTGAGATGGTGGTCTAATCCGTTGTAGAGATGCAGTGCGATGGGACTAAAGCCTGAGACCATAGCAGTTGTGTAGGTCGGCTTGTAATGATGTCCTCGTCCTGGACCAATCCTCGCTTGCCATTTAAAAAGTTATTCTACAGAGCTGCTTAGTGGGTCCCAGCAGACGATAGAGAATATCTTCTCTTGATCTTATCCGATAGTTTAGCGTGGCAAAGCCAATATGCAGCCGAGGGCCGAAATGAATTGTTCTGCCGAGGTTGACTATGACTTTGCCGAGCTGAGCTGCAAAATACTGTGATACCATATGAGGCTTCATTCTAACCATTCCTGATCTGTCTTGGTCATGTTGGGCAAGTGCCGACCTGACTCAAATATGCGGCCGAGATAGGACTGAGCAGCAGTGCTTTTGTACCGACCTGCATGACTTAACACTTTATGCCCAAAATCTGTTGTTGACCGTTGTTGACTAACGGGTAATTATTTTTGGTTCCCCATTATTTGATTTTGAATTTCGTTTGAGTTGAACCAAACAAGAAAATTCTGCAAAATTGTCCAACACTCTATTCACCTCCATCTTGAGTGTGTTACCTAACAATTCCTAAAGTTAACGATAGTTAGTTCTTATTATTATATTTTCATTTAATTCACCTAATTATAAGCAAACGTACGGTGGTCCCTATTCCAACTAATTAATCCTTTTCCGATTCTGTATTTACTAGTTTATTCCAATTCTTTGCTCTCATAATTGTTTATATACTTTCTTTCCGACTCACGGAAGCTTTCGTTAACTAAAACTTACAGATTACTTGATGAATAAGGAAACTTGTTAGTATGTATGGCTACTCGGATGTTGTTTTATTTATTCTTAATGTCACTATTTTAAGCTCTCAAATCAATGAAGAACCAAAAATTTTTGGGGCGTTACGATACACACATATAGATACATGCATGTGTGTATATATATGTATATCTGTATATATATAGACACATATATAGACACATACACATAAATCTATCTATCTATCTATATATATAAACTTAAATATACATATCATATATATGTGCATGTGTCTATATATATATACCACCACAAAAAAAAGAGCCTATAGCGACAGCCAAAAAACGTCGCTATTTCGTCGCTATAGGCATATTGCGACGAAATAGCGACGAAAAATGAAGGTCGTTATACGGCTTGTCGCAAAGCAAATTTCGTCGGCACTGCGTCGCTATATTGTGACGAAAACAATTTTGTCGGTGTATCGTCGCCAAACTGCGACGAGAAACTGTCAGGTCTGCGACCTGTTTTCTGCTGTCGCTGTTTCGTCGGTAAAATATTTTCGTCGCTATTTTGTATTTTTTTATTTTTTATTAAGGTTCTGCGACAAAGACACTCGTCGCAAAATTTCGTCGGTATAAGTATTGCCGTCGCTATTTATTATTTTTTTATTTTTTGTTTCCGTTTTATTTCATCGCAAAATGTCGTCGTTATATGTCTTTTCGTCGCTAATTTTAAATTTTTGTTTTTTATTACCGATCTGCGACAGTACAATTTCGTCGCCGGTTCGTCGGTAGTTGTTATTTTTAAAAATATTAAATTTACTAATAATTATTTTAAATACATTATTTAATATTAAATTTTAAATTTTTTGATTTATTAATAATATTAATACATTATTAATTAAAAAGTTTTTATTATTATTTAATTTCTATAATATATTTTATTTTGTATATTAAATCATTTGTACGAATATTATACAGTAATACGGTATTTGCGCATTCAAGTTCGTATAATTAAACAACACAAACGAATAGAATCCGTAAAATTGTCAGATAGAATATAAAAGTACAAAGAAAATGTCAATACAACAAATGAAATAGACTGTACAAACAATGAAAAAATAAAAACTATGCAGAGGAAGATGGAGGGGGATCATGCGGAGAAGAGTGACCATCAGGAGGGCGAGGCTGAGGCTGCGAGGAGCAGGAAATGAAAGACATGACTACCTGCGACAGGTGCGAGATTTGCTGGTTCGTTGCCTCCTGCACCTGCATCGTCTGCCGCTGCGCATGCTCAAACGCCTGTTGAAGCGCCTGCTGCAGCGCCTGTACACTCTCCTCATGCCTCGTCCTGATGGTCTCTATCTCACGCTGCAAGCGCCGCATTATCTGATTCCAGGCGCGAAATATCCTCTGGCGTCGCAGAAGGCGCGGAGGTGCTGGCCTCGGAGGAAGCACCTGCTTGTAGAACTTCGGGAAAGAATCGCGGCGCTGCTGATCCAACCCGTACACCTCCCTCTTCTTCTTATTTTGAGGGCCGACGGTCCGAACCGCATCCCAATAAGCGCGGTTCTTGTCGGCCTGTTCGCCCCTATCTGCGAGTAATCTGTTGTACTCGTCCTGAAATGAGAATAAGAATTGTTATGGTTTAGCAATAAAACAAACTAAGGAAAAAACAAATGATATCGTAGTCTACTTACACTGATGTCGCGGGCCTTCGTCGTGATCCAGTCCTCCGTCCCGTCGGAGGCTTTCTTCCGATGCGTCTTGTAGAAGAGATCGTAGGAGGCTGGCCACTCCCCCGTCTCCTCGTGCTGAAAGAATGAAATAAAATATGTTAGTGAAATCCAGAATTTTAAAAATTTCGGCATGACCTATTCGTTTATCGGAGGTATCCCGGCCTTAAAGGCCTCTCCCAAGTCAAATCAAAAATAAAAATAAAAAGGCAAATGAACACATGTACCACTTAAAGTAACCATATACGAATGCCAAAAAAACAACAGCGCAACATAAGAAATCAACGAATATAAATAATCCACTTAACTCAATGAATATAAATAATCCACTTAAGTCAATGAATGTAAATAATCCAATGAAATCAATGAATCTAAATAATCCAATATTAAAATACTCACCATAGAACGCATCGTGGTGGCGTGGGAAACTGAACCACCTGAGTGTGTGGCAGGTGCTGGGCCCTGTACATTGCCGCTGCGCCGGTTCGCCGCGTTCCAGGTGCTGCGGGCTTGGTAAGCAGGGTCCCTCCACCCTTCTACCCACGCCGCCCAGACGGCCTCGGATACGTAGGCAGGCCTTATCCACGTGGGGTCACGCTCCGACTTGGTCTTGAGGGAGTTGACGAAGTCGCCGTAGCGTTTGGCGGCCCTATGCCGCCAGGCCTGCTCCACGTCGTGGGCGATGTCGGCTGGCCAGCTGTACGCCTTCTGCAATTATCATACGGAGGAATAATAAAGTGTGGTTAGAAAAGTAATGATTGATTACGCATCAAAAAGTGAAATTCATCAAATTTGAATACCTGAAACTCATCCCAGTAGAACCTACGTGTCTCTGGGGTGACACGGGCCCAGGAATATCCAGATGGGTCAAGCCTCAGGTGGAAGGACCGGGTGATGCAACCGGAAAGCGCGCCATTGTCCGATCCAAACCTGAAAGAGGTGAAGTTGTTAGGAAAAAATAACGCATGAAATATATTTGAAAACATGTTAAATAAATTAATCATTACTTACTTATGGGTATCATGGGACCAAGGGAGGGGACGACGTCCTGGTATGACACCCTGGTCCGATGCCCGCATCAGACGCCGGATGAGGTGCTGATGCGCTGGGTGTGGGTGGCGTCGGCGTCGTATGTCTGGGGGGTGCGGACATGTCGGCAGACCGTAAAAGGTCTGCGTCTGCAGCCAGAGCGGCGGTCGAAACCGAGGCATACGTATCATGCTGAGAAAAGAACATATCGAACTCTCCTTGAAGGTCCTGTGTAGCTGGTGGGTATGTGGATCTCGTCGGTAAACCCTCACTAGCCATCAGATCTGAGAGGAACATATTAATAATTTTTAAACGTTTCGGCATGACCTAAGCGTTTATCGGAGGTTTCACAGCCTTAATGGCCTCTCCAAAGACAAATCCAAATCCAACAACCTTGAACTAGTATCATACCGAAAATCATATGCAAACCTCTTACAAAACAGTTTGTACATATATATACCCGTATATGCATATATATACCATATACATATATACCCATATATACATATATATACCCGTATATGCATATGTATACCATATACATATACCGGTATATACATATATATACCATATACATATATATACCCGTATATACATATATATACCCGTATATGCATATATATATATATATATATATATATATATATATACCCGTATATACATATATATACCATATACATATATATACCAAAATAGATTATATAATTATAAATATATTTAAATACGAAAAATATATATACATACATAATTCTACCCAAAAAAACATTTTCTAATAATTTTACATATATTTATATGTAAATACGAAATTAACTTATATATATAATTATATACCCAAATACGAAAATTAACTACAAAATCCATAAATTCATAAAAAAGAAGCAATGTTTTCATGGTTTAGGGCCAAATATATATATACAACACGCACGTACATAAACATATATGTATATACCGTATATACATATATGTATATATGTATACCGTATATACATACATACATATATATATATATATACCGTATATACATATATATACCATATACATGTATACCCATATATAGATATATACACTATATATACCGTATATACATATATATACGACATACATATATACCATATACATATATATACCATATACATATATATACCATATATATATATATATATATACATACATAATTCTATACACATATACATATATATACCACAGCCACCCACACCCAGCCCCGCACCCAGCACCCACTGCCCAGCACCACCCAGCCCCGCCACCCAGCCCCGCACCCAGCACCCAGCACCACCCCACCGCCCAGCACCACCCAGCCCCGCACCCAGCACCACCGCCCACCCACACCCAGCCCCGCACCCAGCCCCGCACCCAGCACCCACTGCCCAACACCACCGCCCAGCACCACCCAACCCCGCACCCAGCACCACCGCCCACCCACACCCAGCCCCGCACCCAGCCCGCACCCAGCACCCACTGCCCAGCACCACCCAGCCCCGCCACCCAGCCCGCACCCAGCACCACCGCCCAGCCCACACCCAGCACCACCACCCCACAAGATATTAAAAAAATTAAAAACAACATAACTAATTTAAATCAGTAAAAACGAAATAGGAAGAGAAACTAACCGAAGAAGGGAGGTCAACGGAGAACTTCGCCGCGGGGAGGGAGCTTTCGCCGGGGGAGGGAGGGAGGTTTCTCGCCGGTGGGGGGAGCTTTCGCCGAGGAGAGGGAAATGGGGAAGGAGGGAAATGGGGAAGAAAGAGGGGAGTTCACCTTATGTGCGTAATTTTGCGACGACATAGCGACGAACGTTCGTCGCTATTTAGTTTCGTCGCTATTTTTCATGTATCGTCGTTATTTCAAATGTAGCGACGCAACATGTC
Organism: Eustoma russellianum; assembly: GCA_036186865.1. NCBI lineage: Eukaryota > Viridiplantae > Streptophyta > Magnoliopsida > Gentianales > Gentianaceae > Eustoma > Eustoma russellianum. The sequence continues at coordinate 31,783,517 of AP025064.1, forward strand.
GTCGGTAACTCGTCGGTGTTATAATTTTTTGAAAAAAAAATACAAAATATAAAGTAGTATATACATGAATATAAGTACATCAACACATACACACTTTCATATAAAGAGGTACATAAAAAATTTTGGCTAATGTCAACTTCCTGGTCATCTGCATCCTCATACGCATCTTCATCTTCATCTTCATCTTCATCTTCATCTACATGCTCGTCGTCCTCTTCATCCTCGTATTCGTCTTCGACTACGTCTTCAATATTGTCAGGCGGTTGTATGTTGAGATGAATTTCGATGAAACCTGCCGTTGGGGTCATTTAGAGGGAGGTCGTGCAATTCAACATGTGTCGTATCTAGAACGGACGGGTTTTCTTCTTGAAATGCGGCGTCCATACCATCTGAACCTGTCTGTATACTAACATCAAACTTGTTCGATTTCACTTTGCACACGGCTCGCCAGTCTTTTGAGCTCGCATTCATCCTCGTTGTTGGATACGATAGATAGTACACCTGAGACGCTTGACTAGCCAAAACGTATGGATCGTATTTTCTGTACCGTCGCCCTTGGTGTATGTCTACCAACTTATATTGGTCGTGAACCTTTGTGCCAACGCGATAACCTTCTCGAGTTGGATCGTACCATTCGCATTTGAATAGGACCACCCGCTTTATAGGCAATGCCGGATATTCGAGCTCAATGATGTCAGTAAGGTAGCCGTAGAAGTCATCCTCGTCCGGGCTATTGTCATACCGCTTGACACACACTCCGCTGTTCTCCGACGATTTTCGGCTGGCATGGGAGACTGTGTGGAATCTATACCCGTTGACAAAACACATGTCGTGGCGCGTGACTCTGTTAAATGGACCCTCGGCTACTGGTGTCAGAATGTAACCGTACTCATCGTCAGCCAGATGACCTTTGCTCGCCTGTAAAACGACAAGTAAGTATACATCAGCGGGGCAATAAATGCGTATCACATATCGTACACGTAACAGGCAAATATGTAAACTTACATGCCACCTGAACCAATCAACAAACTTGGAATCTAACTTATTGTTTATTGCATCGCTCGATATACCCGGTGAACGGTGTTGCAATAAATCAATGAACAAGCTGAAGCAAATTACGAATGAGTACCATGTATATCTTTGTAACATAATGGATAGAGTATCGCAAGGTCTTTACAAAACAAAATTGGATATCGTTTATACCTCTGGAAACGGTCGACTTGACGGCAGTTGCGCAGAACATAAGAATGAGCAATCTTCAGCTCGCTGTCCCCCAATATCATTTCCTTTCCATGTCCGTGAAATCTGATCAGACGTGTGAATATGGGAGGACACCGGATATGGTAATGCCGTCGTCGTTCCGGGGAACATCTCTGCACCTCGACGGGACATCTGGCTCGAAGTAATGAGACACGAAAGCCGATGCTTCCTCCGTCAGATAGGCATTGCACATCGAGGCCTCGACTTTCGCCTTGTTCTTGATGTTCAGCTTCAAATGCCTGAGATATCTGTTCATATAGTGAATGTATGTTCAGATGCTTGCGCTTAGACACATAAGAACGTCATGCACATAAAAAAAGAGTACCTCTCGAACGGATACATCCACCTGTACTGAACAGGACCACCAACACGTGCCTCGTATGGTAGATGAACTGGCAGGTGTTCCATTGAATCAAAGACTTCGCGACGACCGGCGACGAACAAGAAACACAAATCTCGGAAACAACACACATACTGACGATTTACTGACGACCAGGCGACGAAACACGTCGTTTGATATGTTTTTTACCGACGAAGTACCGACCACATTGCGACGCCAAAACGTCTCTTCACTCCGTACGACGTGATTCGTCGCTACGTCGTCTCTAAGTCGTCGCTAAAAGGCAGTCCGTCCAGTTCCCAATGCTTACAGCGCGCGATTTTTTTTGAATTTACCGACGTGTTACCGACGAAACAGCGACGGATAACGTCTCTTCACATTATTCGACGCGTTTCGTCGCTAACTCCGTCGCCAAGTAGTCGCTATTCGGCAGTGCCAGTTCATTCCTAACGGTTGCCAAAAACGTCGCTATGGTCGTCGCTATGTCGTTGCTAATTTTAACTATTTATACCCCAAACATCCGCACATATACATACACACATATAAGGTTATAAATAATCAAAATATGCCGCGTCGTTTTAAAAGAACCCCAAGGCGTGGTGGACGGGCAATCAGTGCCCCTCCAGAAGGGCCTCCTCCTCCTCAAGTACCATCGGTTGAGCGAGAAGGTTCCGTATCTGTCTATGGCCCACCGCAGCATCAGAGTGATCAAGAACAAACGCCTGTGCAGGACGCCGACTTCTGTATGCTGATGGCAAACATGC
>AP025064.1:31797891-31847891 GCA_036186865.1 Eustoma russellianum
TCCACAAAGAATAATTTTGGACATCAAATATATGTGCTTTAGTGTTTGATCCTGAGAATAGTGCAGTTGGCTTGGAAGTTGAGTGTAGGATGAAGAGAATGTCATTGCCATGATCTTTAACCTTACTACTTGCAAAGATTGGCCAAGCAATCAAGGTCAAGCTCTGATACCAATTGTTAGGTCGGTAATAATCACTCTAGAGGGGGGTGAATGGAGTGTTGGGCAATTTTGTGGAATTTTCTGATTTTTGGCTTTCTTCAACTCAAATACAATTCAAAATCAAAGCAAGAATGGGGGATGAGAGATAATGAATGAGTACACCGGATATAGAATGGTTTGAATCGTAAATGATTCTATTCCACTACCACTTTGTTGCTAAAGTGGATTTTTAACAACTACTCTTCTTATTATACGTAATAAGAACAACAACAATACTTACACTAACAATTTAGTGTTAGCAACCACAATAACAATTTCTTGTATAAAACAACCTTCTGCAACTACAACAGCTTCGGCTCTAATCAAGAACAAACTTCTTGCTACCTCACAACTTCAACAAAGTTCTGTCAAAGAACTTTCTCACAGTAGGTTTAAGGAAGTAGTGGGTTTACACTTTCTCACTAGTCTAAACACAAGCAAGAGATCAAATATTCATGGTTCCTCTTGTGTTAGACTTACAAACTCTCAATATACAACAATGAAGAACAAATAAAGGCTTAACAAGCTTTAAGCACTTTTACACAAATGAAAGAAATTTACAACAATGAAGAATGAAGCTTGATGATGGTGAAAGTGTGTGAATACCTTATCTTAGCTTTTTCAATTTATAGGAGGTGTTAACCACATTTTTGGAGCCTCACCCATGTCTTCAAGTCAATCTCAAGTCTTGATAAAAATAGCCTTTGGCAACTATATGGATTGATTTGATCCTCCAAAGCCACCCTAGATAATCTTAGACATGGATATAATAGTCAAGGAAGCATGTACTATGTTATAGAAAAGTCCACAAGAAATTTGAGCAAGATTGGAAAGAGAAAACACCATGAATCTCCCTTGGATTTTGTTCCAACAGTCATAAAATTTGAATTCTGGGTGACATCGATCGATCGATTTTTTGAACATACAACACATGGATCGATCGAAGTCTCTTCTTGAGAGACTGATGTGACATCCATCGATTGATGTCCTCAAAACTGAGAGATCGATGTCTTTAGAGAGTTTCTAGTTTGAACCTGCGATACATCGATTGATCGAAATCTTTTCCTGAGAGACTGATGTGATATCGATCCATCTATGCCCTTCAGACTGAGAGGTCGATGTCTTCTAGAGAGGTTCAAGTTTTGAACCTTTTCCACATCGATCGATCGAAGTCTCTGCCTTTAGAGACTAAAGTCACATCGACTGGTTGATGTTCCAATTTTTGAGAGATCGATGTTAGACAGTAAGGTTCCAACCTTGGACCTTTCCAACATATATCGATCGATGTCTCTCTTTGAGAGACTGATGTATACATAGATCAATCTATGTGAGAGATCTATGTCCCATGATGTGTTTTTCTCATTTTGCTTCAAATTCCAAGGGTGAATTTCCTTTTTAACTTATTCAAAACATTTTTCTATATCATCAAAATATTTCATACCCCAACATATGCATGGAAAAAGCTGGCTGATGAGGAACCATTATTTTTTATTTGATTTCAATTACCAAAATTTTTGTGTTTACTCATCATATTCATGGATGAAGCAAACTGTTCTGTAGCTGTTCAATTACTTCCACTTCTTTGAAATTTCGAACGAGTAACAGAAAGTTTTTCAAGATTATTCGAATCAAGATTAGTCAAGGAAAAAACTAATCAAGGACTGAAGAAAAGAAGAAAACTTGAACTGAATAGAGCTTGGAACTGAAGAGGAGAGAGAAAAATATCTTCTGGAATAACTGAATTCCAAGAATTGCAATATGTGCAAATGTGCATTGCAGCACTGGCGGTTACAGCGATACATAAACGAAGAATAAGAAAAGGAAAAGTGAAAAGACTGTTGAGCCCTTTTTCTACTTCTATTTACATTTACTAAAACAAGGACAATTGTGTCATTTGACGTTATTTAAAATACTCCTGCACTCTTCTTTCTTTCTCCTTCCTTCGCTGCACACTCCAGCCTGTCAATACGCAACTGCTACTCCTTCCACTCAACTCTGGTCCACCTTACTCCCGTTAATTGCACATCTCATTTTCAGCTTCAGTCATCAAGTGACTATTTCAATCATTCATTGCACCTGCCATTCAACACAGCATCTTTCACTTCTCTCAATCTACACTTCAGATCACTATTAGTATCTTCACCATCATCTTTGACAACTTCTGCTAAGAAAATGGAATATATTGACCGTTGAGAAAGTGTTTGTAGACGGACAGAAGATTTAATAAAGTTTCTTTTTTTATTTATTTATGAGTTCTTTCTCTGTTGGAATTATAAATATTATATTATCTTATATTTCAGTCCTTGATTTAACGATGAGTTGAATTATTGCGGGGTTGACTGTTTTCGCATAAACAAAATCGATCGAAATTCGCTCAAAGAAAAAAAAAAGAAAAGAATCGTTTGAAAATTTCAACTCCACTTTCGATATTTTAATTTAAGCATATATTCTTTTGAAGTAGCAACTTTTGTTGTTTCGAAGGAGTCGAGTGAAGGCAATAAATTGTCAGCCTTCGTTACTTTCGAAGGGGTTTAAGTTTCCTTTCCAAATATGTCAAATTTTGATTAACATTCCAATTATGTATTTGATGTCAAACTGAACAAAGCAAAGCGTATGACAAAGAAAGGGACGAAAGATTGATTAGTACAGAGGGAGAATTTGACAGGAAGAAAAACTGCATTCCATTTGCGCCCAAATCTGCTACAGGGATGCAGCTTATATCGAACCAGAAGAAGAGCAAAATTACAAGAACATCCCTGATAACTAACTTCTCTCAGTGACTAACATAAGGGCATAATTGTCTTTTCACACGTTTAAATTCTTCCCGCCTGCCATCAGCTGCAAAGTCCTGCAATTCCACTGATCATGTGTCCACAGCCACTCAACATTTCCTCTTTCAATCCTACGTGGCTTTCCTAATCCACAGATGTTGATTGTGACTCGTATTTCCTCTTAATCATCTCTTTTGCATGATTGTTTGATAGAATGCACCATATGTTCGACCTTATTCCTTCCATTCTCCCTGCTGCATTTTTCACCCCTTCTTTGACAAATAAGAATCTTATTGACACAGTACAATGCCGGTGCATGTATCATATCGACAATAGAAAAATATTAGTGTATCTAATATTAATAAGTTAAATTTTGTCTGAATATGCTCATACTTAACTAAACTGAGAATACAAGCATCACCCCTTTGCAAAAAAATAAAAAATATCTATAATTGTATGATTATAGAATTAGTCCCAATATTCCTATATAATTAAAATTTACCCAAAATAATATAAGACGACGACGACAACAACAACACATACCTGCATATCTCAACAACATCAAAGACTATCGTTAGGGTGATGAATAGTGTTGCACTAAATTGTGAGGTGAACAATGTTTTAGGATGATGAATTTTGTTGTAGGGTGCATAGGCCTTGCTTTATGATGATTGACTATAAGACTTCACAAACCATGAAATGAAATAGAAGCCTTTCGTTTCATGTATATATACATACATATACACACATACATACACTCACTTTTAATGTTTGTACGCTGAGAACAATTTTAAGCATACATGTACTTGCATTAAAAGCGAAAATACTCATTACTTAGAAAAATGAGATAACACAGCAAAGTAAGTTATAGATACTGTCACACTTTGACGCTTTCAATTCATTTAAAGGAGGATAAAAAAACATGAAAACAGAAACAAAAGAAAGGCCTGCAACCAATTTTCGAAGACGTATTCATCAATAGTTTATACACATGGGCCTATAAATCTCCTCAGATGCTTTGTTTGCTCTGCACAACATCAAATAATCAAACTCTCCTACACAGGAAAAACATATTATTCTTTCCGTTCGCAGCCGATAGCATGTGGAAAACTTGTCAACTCTTTCTACTCATTTGCGTGCTTTCCTCTGTCGTGTTTCAATTTCCAGAAGGTATTGGCATAACCTTATGCTATGCTGGTATGTAGAAGCGTTTTTTATTTTATAAAGAGTATAGTACAACCCCATCTACTAAATGATGTCTATACATACATATATACACTTATACGCATGCATGCATAATACATATGTATGCATACATATGTTTATATGAGTACATTCATATGTATGCAAGCATATATATACATATATAGATACACACACGTATACATATATACTAACCAACAAGTTTCACTTGCTGTTGTAGAAACTGGGCGCATGGCTTTGCAAGAAACTCCAATAGCATGGGGAAAAGAGAACCTCAATATGTGGAAACTCAAAAGCAGAAATTTGTCTCAAGATAGACAGTGTGACACTGCAACATGTCATGACACGGATTATTGCTTCATATATGATTGTTTTTGTGCCTATCCAAACGGAGCTTTACCTTACTGCACACCAAATGTCCCATCACAGTAGCTTTGAGAGATTGCTTCACTTCCAGCACTTGTCATATCAATGCTAGAAAACAGTAAAATCGTGTATATGCTTTTGATAATATGGCCACACGATTTTATAATCCTGATCTTTGTGACATGTTCAATGCTTTTGGCACTTTGTATGTTTCATTAATTATTGCGTGCTAGTTGCATCAAGTACTTTTCTTAAATTTGGTTTTAGTCACTTTGTATTAGAATTTCCGTTTATGTTTAATAAAATCTCTTTATTATTATATTTTTTATTATTGTGCTATTTATACAGGTACATATAGAGCCGGGTCTCACTGGAAGCAAACTCTCTATCCTTTTGGGATGGAGGTATTGTTTGCCTGCCGCTCACCCTCCTTAGATCCTAGCGATAGCTTTTGCTGTCGTTAGTATATACTGGGTATGATTGTCGTTGTTGATACTAAAACTTCAGGATCTTTATCTATTTTGTGTATCGGTTTTATATGTATTTGTAAGAATAAAGAGTGTGGTAATGGCTATAGATGTTATAATCATTGTATACTTTGTTGTTTTATCCAATTTTAACAATTCATTAATCAAAATTTATAATTTCCTCAATCACATAAATACATATCAAACAACGAATATTAAACAAGACAATTAACAATACTTGGACAATGAATATAACTTAGAGCATCTTCAATGGAGACCCAAAAGTCACCCTAAACCAATTTTTGTGGTAAAATCTTCTCCAACCCATACTCATTTCCTCCACAATTTTGGTACAAATCACTATTCACCACACAATTTGGTGCAACACTATTCATCACCGTAAAACAATGTTCAGTAATGAATTTTTCATTACTGAAAATTATGGTTGGTATTTGGCAACTCAAAATTGGTAGGATGTTAACGAACCGAGCCAAACTGAATACTATGTTTTTGAAATCGGATTCGTTTAGTTAAACGAATGGCTCGGCTTGTTTGTTGTAATGAGCTTCAAAATTTATTCGAATTCGGCTAAAAAACACTATACCTCTTTAAACGAGTCGAACACTTTGCGAACAGTTTGACCGTTTTAGTAAACGAATGTAATTACGCGTTCGAACTCGGCTGGTTTAAGTAAAATTAACAAACGAGCTCGAATCAAATATGAATCGAACTTGAACTGTTCACTAACTGTTCAGTTTGCTTAACCGTCCCAAAAACTGCTAAAGCCCTTTTCTCCTCATTCCTTCATAGGATATAAACGGACAATCGTACTTGTGAAAATGAAAAAACACATCCTTATTTTATTAAGACTTTATATATTTGTGTATGCAATTTTATTTCATTCCATCAGTATGCATGTCAAAATCTGGCCGATTAGGAACCATTATCTTTTCTTTAGTTTCAATTACAATATTTTTTATTGTCTTTTTTCATCAGGTTCTTGGATGATGCAACCCAAATCGGACATAGCTGTTCAATTACATCCTCTTCTGCTAAGGAAATGGAATATATTGAGGTTGAAAAAGTGTTTGCAGCCGGACAGAAGATTTAAAAATGTTTTTTTATTTTTATTTATGTACTCTCTGTTGGAATTATAAATATTATTTTATCTTATCTTTCAACCGAATTGACTATTTTCGCATAAACAAAATCGTTTGAAATTCGCTCAAAGAAACAAAAAAAAAAAAAATCGTTAGAAAATTTCAACTCCTCTTTCGATATTTTAATTTAATCATGAATAGTTTTGATGTGGCAACTTTTCTTGTTTCGAAGGAGTCGAGTGAAGGCAATAAATTGTCAGCCTTTGTTAATTTGGAAGGGGTTTAAGTTTCCGTTCGCAATAAAAATCTTATTGACACAATACAACACCAGTTCATATATCATATCGACGGTAAAAAAATATTAGTATATGTAAATTATCAACCTTTGTTATTTTCGAAAGGGTTTAAGGTTCTCTTCGCAACAAGAATCTCGATACAGTTTATTTAAAAATGCTGAAGATCTTATTAACACAGTACAACGCCAGTGCATATATCATATCGACGATAGAAAAATATTAGTATATGTAAACTGTCAACCTTTGTTACTTTCGAAGGGGTTTAAGATTCCCTTCACAACAAGAATCTCGAAAATCTTACTGACACAGTACAAGGCCAGTGCATATATCCTATCGAGAATAGAAAAATATTAGTATATTTAATATTAGTTAGTTAAAGTTGTCAAAATACTACATGGATCAAAAACTCAAAATTGCAGGAACGCAAAGGAACGAGAAGACGAAATCGAAATGAGAAGAAGAAGTTTATTCTGGATGAATTGAGAATCTTCTCACACTCTACTCGTTTGCTAACTACACATATATATAGCAACGGCTAAATGTAAAGAGAAGAAGAAAAACAGCAAAATTACTAATCTGCCCTTATTACAACAACTAACTAGACATTTTATTTGAGGGCACAATCGTCTTTTCAGACATTCAAACAATTGGCGCGCAGGCCACCTTCTTCCTCCTTACTTCATCCCCTGCCACTATTTCGAACACACCACTGAACCTTCCTCAGCCTTATGAATGCTAGCAGCCACCAAGCCAAACAACAAGTTCATTCAGCATTTAATCACATGAGATTTTGATTCCCCTTCTTATTCAACAAACGCCTTCTACTATCATTCGCTGCATCATAGCCAGACTGCTGAGCAGTTTCCTCATCAATGCCAACTTCAACACCCCCCCCTCACACCTGACTTACCATAGAAATTACATACCCCCATTACCCAAGTCAGGTGTTGCAGCCTCTTTGCGTCTAAAGCTTTGGTAAATATATCAGCCAATTGGACATCAGTCCTGATGGGCATAGGACGAACCACACCTTGAATAAACTTGTCTCTAACAATGTGACAATCGATTTCTATGTGTTTGGTACGCTCGTGAAACACAGGATTTTCGACAATATAAATTGCACTCTTATTGTCACAAAACAATTGCACTGGCCCATTGTGATCCACCCCCAAATCCTTCAACAAATATAACAGCCATTGTACCTCACAAGTAGCCGAAGCCAAGGCTCTATACTCTGCTTCTGAAGAGGATTTAGAAACTGTAGTCTGCTTTTTGGCTTTCCAAGAGACTAATGCATCACCCAGAAACATACAATAGCCTGTTATAGATCTCCTGCTCTCCACACATCCTCCCCAATCTGAATCAGAAAAGGCTTTAAGCTCCAGTTTACCCTGGCTGGGATAAACAGTCCCTGGCCTGCAGTCCCCTTCAAATACCTCAGCAATCTATATGCCACCTTAAGATGCAACTCCGTAGGTTGATCCAAAAATTGACTGAGCTGCTGAACTGTGAATGCAATATCAGGCCTAGTTATGGTTAAATACAACAATTTTCCAACCAACCTCCTGAAATGTGAAACATCCTCCAACTGCTGAGAATCCTTGTGAGCAAGTTTAAGGTTTTGTTCCATTGGAGTCTTAGCAGGCTTAGCTCCAAGAAAACCAGCTTGCTCTACTAGCTCTAATGCATATTTTCTTTGGCACAACATTACCCCCCTGGTGACCGAACTACTTCAATACCCAGAAAGTATCTAAGAGGGCCAAGATCTTTAATCTTAAAAGCATCATGAAGAGCATGCTTAATGTCTGTAATCTGATGGACAGAATTACTGGCAACAACGATATCATCAACGTAGACAAGCAGGACCACAAAACAACCAGAGGAGGACTTAGTGAACATAGTATAATCATGCTTAGACTGAACATAGCCTACAGAGATAAGGAAGGAAGTAAGCTTATTGTTCCACTCTCTGCTGGCTTGCTTAAGCCCATAAAGGGACTTATGTAACTTGCAAACAACATTGGGCTGATCAGACTCCAGTCCCTCAGGAAGTTGCATATAAATCTCCTGGGTTAGGTCACCGTGTAAAAAGGCGTTGTTAACATCAAGTTGATGTACATCCCAATGTTTCAAAGATGACAGAGCCAGTAATAATCTCACTGTAGTGAGCTTAGCAACAGGGGAAAAAGTATCTGTGTAATCCACACCCAACTGTTGGGTATAGCCCTTGGCCACCAAACGAGCTTTATGCCTTTCAACCGAGCCATCTGAATTGTATTTCACCTTATAGACCCACTTACAACCAATGGCCTTTTTTTCCAGGGGGTAAACTAACCAAAGACCATGTATGATTAGCTTCCAGGGCAGCTAACTCCAATTGCATCGCTTTCTGCCAGTGAGGTGAGAGGGCTGCTTCCTGGTAAGAGCTAGGCTCCTGTTGCAAACTCATATGAAGAATATATGCTTTATATTCAGGAGAGAAAGCATCATAAGACATGTAGTTTTGCAAAGGATAAGGGGTAGTGTGATGAGGAGCAGACTGAGAAGTTTGAGGTATAAGATGACAATAATAATCCTGAAGATATGATGGTGGTCTACGAATACGGGAAGAACGAGCAGACTCAGCAGACAAAGGTGGGAGACAGACTTCAAGGCCAGAACAAGGAAGTGTATGCAAGGGAGAATTTGGATCAGAAGAGGGTGATAGAGTAGTTGGAGAAGGGAAATTATCAGAAGAAAAGGATCCAGGTGAAGTGTTTGAAGTAGAAGGACTGGCAGGAGTGCCTATTGAAGGACTAGGAGAGTCAGTTGGATGATGGTCTTCAGGCAAGGGGAATTCAGAGAATGAATGGCAAGGAGACTGAGGATTCAATGAGTCTGAGTTGGTAGGTGTGACAGCAGATGTGTCCTCAAAAGGAAAGGTGTGCTCATAAAACTGCACGTCCCTAGAAATGAAAACCACTTTGGTATCAAGATTGAGGAGAAGGAAACCTTTGACATTATGAGGTAAACCAAGATATACAGACGGGACAGACCTGGGAGCAAACTTAGACCTCCCATTGGAATTCTCTTTGGCAAAGACCAGACAACCAAAAACTTTTAGATGCTGATAGGATGGAACTGTGTTATGAAGCAATTGGTACGGGCTTCTGTGTTTAAGAAGTGGTGTGGGAAGAATATTTATGAGATGTACGGCATATTGCACACAGAATCCCCAATAGCCTATAGGCACATTCGACTGAAATTTCAAAGCTCTGGCCGTACTCAAAATGTGTTGGTGTTTTCTTTCTACTACACCATTCTGTTGGGGAGTATAAACACAAGTGGTTTGATGCAATATGCCTTGACTCATATAGAACTTTGGCATGTTAAATTCTTGACCATTGTCAGATCTCAAGACTTTGACTGATTTATGAAACTGAGTTTGTACATAATGACAGAAGCTTTCAATAATAGTTCTGGCTTCTGAATTTTGTTTGAGGAGATATAACCAGGTATATCTAGTGAAATCATCCACTACGGTTAAGAAATATCTTTGAGAATACACAGTGGGATGCCTATGAGGTCCCCATATATCAACATGTATAAGATCAAAAGGAAATTTTGAAATGGATTCTAACACTGAAAAAGGAGTTCTCTTCATTTTTGCCAATGGACATACAGCACAAGAGTATAAATGTTCAGGTAATGTAACAGAGGAATCAAAGGTTTGTACATCTTTTATTCTAGGCACAGAAGCATGCCCTAACCTATAATGCCATAACAAAGAAGGAGAGTTAGAAAGTCTAACTGCAGCTGACAAGCATTTGGAATAAAATGAAGAACAAGCTTGCTTGTCAGTTCCCTTGAGGTAGTACAGACCCTTGTTTAACTCAGCTGAACCAATCTTCATCATTGAGACTTGGTCCTGGATGACACAAGAAGTGCCCAGAAATTGAATAAGTACAGATGAAGATGTAAGAAGTTTACTGATTGAGAGAAGATTGTATGCAAAGCAAGGCACAAACAGTACATCATGAACAACAAGCGAGGGATTGATGACTACTGATCCAGAGTGAGTAGCTAACACTGAAGTTTTATTTGGCAACCTGATTGAAACACCATTGATAGGCTTATAGGAATGAAACAAATTTAAACTACATGTAATATGATCCGTAGCTCCTGAATCTAATATCCATATATTCAAGCTATCAGTGCAAGAGTTACCTGGATCATTACCAGACAAAGCAGACATCACAGCTCCTTGGTTTCCAGCAGAGTGCATTGGAGCCACAGCAGATTGACTAGGATCTTTGACATTCAATAAGGAAAGCAGCTTCTGCGTCTGCTCTTGAGTTAAGACAGGAAACTGATGGTTCTGTCCATGCTGATCACTCTGCTGTGCATCATATGGTGCTTCTTGAACATCCACCATGTTAGCCTTTGGTTTAAATCCAGGAGGAAAACCGTGTTTTCTATAACACCTTTGCTCCACATGTCCAACCATGCCACAATGCGTGCAACGTGGCCTCCTTGAATCATCAGGAAAAAATCTTCCACTGCCTCTCTTATAACCAGTACCTCCTCCACGACTATTAAAGGCATTAGCAGCAGTCATGCCATCACCATTCTCAGTCATCATAGCAGTAGGATTATTAGCAAATTGTCCAGAGGTAGCATTACTACACAACTTCCTTTCGTATTTTAATGCCATCGAAAACACAGTATCTATGCTAGGCAATGGAGACATGACGAAGACTTGAGATTTAACCGCATCAAAATCATCATTCAATCCTTTTATGAACTTGATTACATAATCACTCTCAACATACGTACGCATATTTGTGGTGACATTACATGTACACGCACGGCAAACACATTTAGGAATTGGCCTTACCGCCATCAATTCCTCCCATACTACCTTAAGCTTGGTAAAGTAATCATTCACCGAGTCTAATTCCTGTCTTATACTATAAAAATTTTCAAGCAAATCAGAAAGTCTAAAAGGATCGCAACTTCCATACCTTCGTTTCAAATCACTCCACACATCTGCTGCTGAATCATACCACATTACACTTTGAGCTATGGATGGAGAGACGCTATTCATGATCCATGAATGAATCATGGAATTGACTTGTCTCCAAACACCGTAATGAGCATCATTAGGATTCGGAGGTTGAATTGAGCCATCAACGAATCCTATTTTGTTTTTCACGATCAACGCCATAGAGAAAATTCTGCTCCATGTGTGATAGTTATGAGAATTCAATGGAGGCTGTGCCAGGATTATCGCTGGACTATCATTCGGATGGAGATAGTATGGATTGGACAATGGATTCTCTGGTGCTTGCGCACCAATTCGTGGAGCATTTGCCATAATTCAGTATCTTATTCAGTTAATTGAACTGGAACATATAGAGATTGCGGAAGAACAACGCTCTGATACCATGTCAAAATACTACATGGATCAAAAACTCAAAATTGCAGGAACGCAAAGGAACGAGAAGACGAAATCGAAATGAGAAGAAGAAGTTTATTCTGGATGAATTGAGAATCTTCTCACACTCTACTCGTTTGCTAACTACACATATATATAGCAACGGCTAAATGTAAAGAGAAGAAGAAAAACAGCAAAATTACTAATCTGCCCTTATTACAACAACTAACTAGACATTTTATTTGAGGGCACAATCGTCTTTTCAGACATTCAAACAATTGGCGCGCAGGCCACCTTCTTCCTCCTTACTTCATCCCCTGCCACTATTTCGAACACACCACTGAACCTTCCTCAGCCTTATGAATGCTAGCAGCCACCAAGCCAAACAACAAGTTCATTCAGCATTTAATCACATGAGATTTTGATTCCCCTTCTTATTCAACAAACGCCTTCTACTATCATTCGCTGCATCATAGCCAGACTGCTGAGCAGTTTCCTCATCAATGCCAACTTCAACAAAAGTTGTGTCTGAATAATTCTCATACTTATCTCAAACTGAGAATATTACCATCACCCCTTTGGAAAAAAAAACCACGATAAAAATCCAAGATAGTACGTTTATTTCGTGATTCAATAATATAAAAAGGTTTTCTTGAAATTGAATATACGATAATAGATAGAGAAGGTAAAACAACAACCGTACTCAGTATATTCTGACGATATCAAAAGCTACTGCTAGGGTCTAGGGAATGTGAGAGCCAGACAAACAATACCTTCATCCCAAAAGATAGAGAGTTTGATTCCAGTGATATCTTCGGCTCTATATGTACCTGTATAGATGATATAATAATAAGAATATGGTGTGCTAAACGTTACCAATAGACTTACATTTAAATCGTACCCACAAAATTTTTGGACAAAGGCCTATAGAGTACGTATGTGCCGGAAATATAAAACATATAGTATACTAGGAATACAACTGCATAATTAAGGCGATGCCTGTAGCCTAATAAAGAATTGAATAATAATATAGCTTAACCAGTCTGGGCGACGATTTACATAGTTTTTTCTTGCTTTATTAGCAGTAATACTGATACACATGCTCCCTTTCTAAATGTGGGGTTCAAAATGTAGAAACTAACTCAGCCAAAGTGTACCGAGCTCAGCTGAGGTGCGGCAATCTGAACAGAGTGTAAGATTGTGTCCCTTGTGAATGGTAGTTATATGATTTATAATTAAATCCTAATTGGTTATTTACGAAGAGTTATCTAGTAGGGTTATGTCTTTTAAGTTAAAAGACGTAATTCTTCATTAAAGGGACATGTCCATTTATCAAAGGGGTGTTATACCAAAGGTTATGATGGAAGTGCTTTTGGTTACCTATAAATATGGATGAAGGTCCTCTCTTCACCCTGCCATTGTCTTTACTTATCCATCAAAGTAAACATTATAGTAAGGGTTAGTGGAGAGAAACCTCCGTTCAAGTTCGTGTTCGTCTGCATCAAAGTTGAAGGTTCCTCTCATCAAAGATACTACCGCGAATCGAACTATGGAGAAAGGTACGCTTCCGCTAAACGTCCTCCTGTAGTTGTGGAATAATTATGTATGTGAAAACATAGATTTCTAGATCCTGAAAGACTTAATTGCTTACATGTGGTATCAGAGCGGTTTAGAAATTTATGTTTCCATACGTTTGTTATTCACGGTACCATTTCGTTTATCTGTACTGCTTTGCAATTGAGTTTTGCAAATTCGGCATGTATGCCATATGTCTCAGCACTTAGTTGCTTTGATATTTAGTATACTGATTTTAAATTAAGAGTAAAGGAAAATGTAGAGAAAGCAAGTGGGTTTTGCAATTTGAATAAGTATGCATTGGTTCGATACTTTATTCATATTTGCAACTTCCTTTAAACTATTCCTTGTTTACATCTCCACTGACGCTGCATATTATGAGATATTTTAGTATACATCTTTTGCGAATATACTGATTACTATACATAGACAGTTCATGATGCATAAGGGGAAAAATAAAATAAAATTGTTTCTCTGAAGTTTGGACAACGATGGAAATAAATTGATGACTGTTTAACTAAATTTCTCATCGATGTATCGCCGTGATATGGTTGTCTCTGAATGCAAGTATATATGGTCCTAAGATCTGAGTAGTTGAAGTTTTGCTCGTCAAAGACGTTTCCGCTCACCGTATCATGGTGAAAGATAAGTAGATTCTCTTCGGCCTCATGATTGTATCAGTGGGAACAAAAGCTTTTAGTGTTCTCTGAATGGGACCTAGATTTTAAAGACTTGGAATGAGCAATTGTAAGTATTGGTGACTATGTGTGAAAATGCTCTCATGTTAGACTGTACTCGTATGACTTAAATGGGCCTGTGTATTCTTATTATTATCATATTCTTGGTTCTTTTGTTTAGTTCCAAGTGCCCATGTCAAAGTCAGTTTTGTTGGTTTCTGATTTAAGTTCTACTGCATATTGCCTATGTGGGTGAAATGAGAAAGGACAATTGCCGTTGATTTTGACATTTGCATTTCTGCTGGTATGCACGTTTGTGCGGAGTATACTTATATGTAAAATATACTGTAATATACTTTCAGGAATATTGATGTTAAGAGAACTAAAGAAAATCTAACCTGGTTTGACATTATCGGTTGTTGATCATGTATTCAAGCTTGTGGCGGATACAAAAGGTGAATTATTGATATAATGAAGTTGTGATAAATACACCGTGCACGTAATTTCTGTCTAGAAAGTCGGTACTTAAGCGGGACCGTCTGTGACCCCACCGCACGGCCTGGGACTTTACGTGGAATGGTAATACTGTCTAGGAAATTGATTCATGATCTTTCCTGGGTATTGCTGAATCGGTTCACTTCATATTTTCATTATGATCTCATCTTTGTTGATGTCATATAAGGGTTTTTATCATATTATATAATTTGTTAGTCGCCAAAGTGATCAAGTTATATAATATGATAAAATTAAAGTTATGGAATTTTAAAGAATGACATTATAGATATGTGTTTAATTTATTATAGAATAATTATGTAATCGCCCAAAGGTTGATTAAATGTTCTATAATAAATGCGTTGGTTGGTGTATATGTTATTTAGTTTATTTGTATATCCAAAGATAGCATATAAATCTAAGTAGCATATTTTTACCAAATTAAAGTTTATTATATTTACATATCTTAATATTTCCCAAAGGAGAGTTTTGATGTGTATTTTATGTGAGTTTCCATTAGAATCTAAATTTCTGTGATCTATTACATGCAGTACCTGCTTCTACTTCGCTGCTTTCACATGCTGCATCCATTCCATTATTCAACGGTTTGAATTTCTCGGAATGGAGTGAACAAATCCGGTTCCACCTAGGTGCGTTGGACCTGGATATGTCACTCGAAGAGGAGAAACCAGGTGACATCACTGATGAGAGCAGTGATGATGATAAGTACCATTATAGAGCCTGGGAAAGATCAAACCGGTTGAGTTTAATGTTTATGCGAATGGCGGTTGCAAGCAACATTAAGTCTACCCTTCCTAAAACTGAAAGTGCTAAGGAATTTATGGCTAATGTGGAAGAATGTTCTCAAAGTGCTGACAAGTCGCTTGCTGGTATATTAATGAGTAGTCTGACTACTATGAAGTATGATGGCTCACGTACTATGCAAGAGCACATTATTGAAATGAGAAATTTGGCAGCAAAATTAAAGAGTTTGGGGATGAACGTGGATGAGTATTTTTTGGTGCAATTCATCCTGAATTCCTTGCCTTCTGAAGAGTATGGTCCATTTCAAATGAATTACAACACTATTAAGGACAAGTGGAGTGTTAATGAATTGACCAATATGCTCATTCAAGAAGAGACAAGATTAAAGAATCAAAGGACCCATTCTGTTCATCTCGCAAAGTATCAGGAAGCTGGAAAGAGCATTAAAAGAAAGACGAAGAATAAAAGAGATTTGCACAATCTGAATGAGTCTTCTTCTCAAATCCACAAAAAGGGACGTAAGGAAGGCGTTTGTCATTTCTGTCATAAGCCTGGACATTACAAGAATGACTGCCTGAAACGTAAAGCGTGGTTTGAAAAGAAAGGTAATCCAATTGCCTTTGTATTTTTTGAGTCATACTTTACTGAAGTTCCTATTAATACATGGTGGATTGACTCTGGTTCTACTGCTCATATTTCCAACTCGATGCAGGGATTCCTTTCAATCCAAACCGTAAGAAATGAGTTTGTATACATGGGAAATAGAGACAAAGCTCCAGTGGAAGGAATTGGCACTTATCGTCTGATATTAGAGACTGGACATTGTCTGTATTTATATCAAACTCTATATGTACCAAGTTTTTCCCGTAATCTAGTTTCATTACCGAAACTAGATAAAATGGGATTTAAGGTTGAATTTGGTTTTGGTTGTTTTAGTTTGTTAAAGAACAACAGCGTTATTGGTTCTGGAATCCTATGTAATGGTCTTTACAAAATTAATCTTAAAGTTTCTTCTGTTGAGACCTTAACGACAGTGCATCATAAAGTTGGAATGAAACGTAGTATGATAGAAGAGAATTCTGCTTGCTTGTGGCATAAACGTTTAGGTCATATATCCAAGAAAAGGATGGAAAGATTAGTTAAAGAAGATATTCTTCCTGACTTGAATTTTACTGATCTTGGAGTATGCATTGATTGTATTAAAGGAAAACAAACAAGGCACACTTCAAAGAAAGGCGCCACAAGAAGCACACAGCTTCTTGAAATAATACACACCGATGTGTGCGGACCGTTTGATGTTCCTTCCTTTGGAAAAGAAAAGTATTTTATCACCTTTATTGATGATTTCTCACGTTATGGCTATGTCTATCTATTGCATGAAAAGTCTCAATCTGTAGATGCTCTTGAAATCTACATCAATGAGGTTGAGAGACAATTAGATAGAAAGGTGAAAATCATCAGATCTGATAGAGGTGGTGAATATTATGGAAAGTATAATGAATCGGGACAAAATCCTGGTCCATTTGCTAAGTTCCTTGAAAAGCGTGGTATTTGTGCTCAGTATACAATGCCACGGACACCAGAACAAAATGGTGTGGCAGAAAGGCGTAATCGTACCCTCTTGGAAATGGTTAGGAGTATGTTAAGTCATTCAAATTTGCCTTTATCCTTATGGATGTATGCCTTAAAAACTGCCATGTATTTATTGAACAGGGTTCCTAGTAAAGCAGTTCCTAAAACTCCTTATGAGTTGTGGACTGGAAGGAAACCTAGTTTAAAGCATCTACATGTATGGGGTTGCCCAGCAGAAATAAGGATTAATGATCCATATGAAACGAAATTGGATTTCCGAACGATCAGTGGGTTTTTCCTTGGATATCCAGAGAAGTCCAAAGGATACAGGTTTTACTGTCCTAACCATAGTACGAGAATTATTGAGACTGGAAATGCTAGATTCATCGAAAATGATGAAACTAGTGGGAGTATTGAACTACGTAACATCAACATTAAAGAAGTTGTTCCTAAAACTATTATAGACAAAGATTACAGTCAAGAACAACATGTTGATGATCAAGTAGTTCAGAATGATAATGTCAACAATGATTCTATAATAGAAGAACCACAATTAAGGAGATCTCAAAGGGAAAGAAAATCTGCAATTCCCGATGAATATGTGGCTTATCTACAGGAATCAGAAATTGACATGATCATTAATGATGATCCAGTTTCATTTAAGCAAGCCATTGAATGTGATCATTCTAGTGAATGGATCGATGCCATGAAAGATGAGTTAAAATCTATGGATCAAAATCAAGTCTGGAATCTTGTCGAATTACCTAAAGGTTGCAAGAAAGTTGGTTGCAAATGGGTCTTCAAAACAAAACGAGACTCGAATGGTAATATCGAGAGATATAAAGCTAGACTGGTTGCCAAAGGTTTTACTCAGAAAGAAGGCATTGATTATAAAGAGACATTTTCACCGGTGTCTAAGAAAGATTCACTTAGAATTATAATGGCGTTGGTAGCTCATTATGACTTAGAGTTACATCAAATGGATGTCAAAACTGCCTTTCTTAATGGGAATTTAGATGAAGAAGTTTACATGGATCAACCGGAAGGTTTTTCCGTTGAAGGAAAGGAAAATATGGTGTGTAAATTAAAGAAGTCAATATATGGACTTAAACAAGCTTCCCGACAGTGGTACCTCAAATTTAATGACACCGTGACCTCTTTTGGTTTTAAAGAGAACACCGTTGATCGGTGTATATATATGAAGGTCAGTGGGAGCAAGTTTATTTTCCTAATCTTATATGTTGACGATATTTTGCTTGCCACTAATGATCTTGGTCTATTATACGAGACTAAGAAATTTCTTTCCAAGAACTTTGAAATGAAAGATATGGGTGAAGCGACTTATGTGATCGGAATTGAAATTTTCCGTGATAGATCACAAAGAGTATTAGGGTTATCTCAAAAGGCCTATATCAATAAAGTTCTTGAAAGATTTGATATGGAAAAATGTTCATCTGGAACAGTTCCAATTCAGAAAGGGGACAATTTTAGCTTAAAACAATGTCCGCAAAGTGAATTGGAAAGAGAACAGATGAAAAGTATTCCTTATGCATCACTTGTTGGGAGCTTAATGTATGCACAAACTTGTACCAGACCAGATATTAGCTTTGCTGCCGGAATGTTAGGCAGATATCAAAGCAATCCTGGGATGGATCATTGGAAGGCTGCAAAGAAAGTTCTCAGATACTTGCAAGGAACTAAGGACTACATGCTCACTTATCGAAAAATGGATCAATTAGAGGTGGTTGGATATTCAGATTCAGATTATGCGGGATGTGTTGATTCAAGAAAATCAACATTTGGCTATTTATTCCAATTAGCCGGAGGGGCAATCTCGTGGAAAAGTGCGAAGCAGTCTGTCATTGCTGCTTCTACCATGGAGGCTGAGTTTGTGGCATGTTTTGAAGCCACTATTCAAGGTTTATGGCTGCGGAATTTTATTTCAGGGCTTATGATTATCGACAGTATAGCTAGGCCGCTGAAAATTTATTGTGACAATGCCGCAGCAGTCTTCTTTTCTAAAAACGACAAGTACTCTAAAGGTGCTAAGCATATGGAGATAAAGTACTTTGCCGTTAAAGAAAAAGTTCAGAAACAGAGAGTGTCAATTGAGCATATTAGCACTGGTCTTATGGTAGCAGATCCATTAACGAAGGGATTGCCACCAAAGATATTTCATGAGCATGTTGAACGTATGGGTATTGTTAGACGTCATGAATGATATGTATTAATGTATTGACACTCTGAGCTCAAGAAAAGTTATTTGTTTCTGATATTTCCTGTTTCTGATTATTGTGTATACATAAGCGTGTCAAAATTATGTTACAGGAATGAATGTTTATTAAATTTGTATTTTACTCTTCACTAAAGGTTGTAGTAAGGACAAGTTTATTGATGTAGTACATGGAAGAGAGTTTATCAAAATGGATGATTTACAACCGCCATGACTCACATTAAACTTTACTTACTCACAATATTATAAGGGGCCAATATTATGGTTAAAGGATTTAATACTAAAGTGCACATTGTGGTTTTATAGATCATATAAAGTGTCACAAGGAACAAGTGGGAGATTGTAAGATTGTGTCCCTTGTGAATGGTAGTTATATGATTTATAATTAAATCCTAATTGGTTATTTACGAAGAGTTATCTAGTAGGGTTATGTCTTTTAAGTTAAAAGACGTAATTCTTCATTAAAGGGACATGTCCATTTATCAAAGGGGTGTTATACCAAAGGTTATGATGGAAGTGCTTTTGGTTACCTATAAATATGGATGAAGGTCCTCTCTTCACCCTGCCATTGTCTTTACTTATCCATCAAAGTAAACATTATAGTAAGGGTTAGTGGAGAGAAACCTCCGTTCAAGTTCGTGTTCGTCTGCATCAAAGTTGAAGGTTCCTCTCATCAAAGATACTACCGCGAATCGAACTATGGAGAAAGGTACGCTTCCGCTAAACGTCCTCCTGTAGTTGTGGAATAATTATGTATGTGAAAACATAGATTTCTAGATCCTGAAAGACTTAATTGCTTACACAGAGTACTTGCAGCGCTGAAGAAAATAAGACACGTGACTAAAGTAAGTCTGCCGAGCTGAGGTAATCAAGGCAGAGAAAGGAAGAGCCGAGGTAAAGAAGCGCAACAGAACAAAACTAGAATAAAGTGTGATGAGACGAGATGACGAGGTGAAGCACAAGACAGGCAGCAAAGTTAAGACAGAGCTGCAACACTTAGTCCTATATAATAAACTTAGGACTTTTACTATATATATGTCCGAGCAGACTAGGTAACTAGTCGTTACCTTTGTAAACGTTAGGAAACACTGTAGATAAACAGTAATCACTACATAAAGTGGAAAAATAAAGTCGTTAGAGACAGAAAAACTCCTATAAAAGGAGAGTGACCTTGTAAATTTGAATTCTAACTTGAATGAATGTTTATTTCTTTCAATCTCGATATGGTATCAGAGAAAATCTGATTCTTTTTAACTACCTGCTATTTCTTCCTGCAAATCTTGAAATTCTTAAATGGCTGCACCCCTCAGTTTAGCTGAATGTACGGAGGCTGCATCCACTTCGGATCATGCATCAGGAATGGTTCGTGATGCTCAAATCTCCGATGATTCCTCTATTGTTATCACCAGCCATAAGCTAAATGAAGATAACCACCTCTCGTGGTCTCGAGGGATAGAAATGTTCATTACCAGGAAAGGCAAAGGGGAATATACCTATAAGGAACAATCACTATTCCATCTGAAAATGATGCAAACTACCGATTGGGAAAGTCAGAAAACAGTGTGATAAAGTTTCGTGGTTGATACGTTCAATGCAACCCGACATTTCTGATGACTTTATGATGTACAATTCTGCAACATAAATCTGGGTTGCAGTCAATGAGATATATTCAAAGTAAGACAACATCTCTGAGCTCTATGAGATTGAAACTCATCTTCATAGGCTTAAACAGGACAATTTGACGGTGCACAAATACTATACCCTAGTGATCAAGGCATGGCAGCTGATTGACTCTTTCGAAACACATCAGTAGTCATGACTCAAGGTAGTCTATATAAAGAAATAACCGAACAAAAGCGGGTATTTCATTTCCTTACTAGATTGAATCCAAAATTTGACAGCGCTCGCAGTCGAATTCTGAACACAGAACCACTTTCGACCTTGAAGGCTACCTTCACCGAGATCAAGCACGAAGAGAGCCGTAAGAAGGTCATGATGGGAGGTGCTCCAAATACAGAGACCTCGGTACTGCATACTGCACAACCAGCAGAAGTATCTAGGCTCGCTGCTAGATGACAGTTTACTTCTGCCGGAAGTAAAATGTGCAAAAACTGTGAAAAGGAAGGACATACAGTCAAAAACTGTTGGAAACTACAAGCAAAGCTAGTACAAGAAGGGAAACCTCCGCCAAAGTCTAGCAATGCCCTCTGGAGACCTCATTCAAATCCATTTGCTGCTGGACAAAGTATTGCACACAAGGTCAACGCCACAGCGGAGCTCAGCTCAGCTTGGCGAAACATAACATACCTCAACTCGGCCTAGATAGCTAAAAATGAAGTCGCTAAAAAGGATCATATTGGAAATTTAATCGAATCACTGAGCATACAACATGGCCGAGCTGAATCAATCTAAGCTACAATGGCAGGCTACGTCCAGCAGAGCTCCAGCAGTTCATGGATCATAGACTCCGGGATGACTAACCATATGACAAGTATTGGTAACCTTCTGAACTCTTATTATCTGTTTCCAATACCTAAGAAGATCAAAACTTGTTAACAGAAATTTCTTAGAAGTTATTGGAATAGACGCGGCGATAATTAATAATGAAATCATCCTAAATAATATCCTGCATGTCCCCAGTCTAAGCTTCAATCTATTATCAGTAGGTAAACTCACTAGGGAAATAATTAAGAGCCTGCTTGTCATCCATAGCATGTTGTTTTCAGGGACAAAAATGAAGGGGATGATTGGTAGTGCTAAGAATATAACAGGTTTGTTCCTACTAGAGATAGAAAATAGAGCCCTAATTATCACAACCAAACTTCCAAATGATCAGGCCACAAGTATTTTGCAACCTAGATTTTATTTTATAGGGGATATTTTACTATGACCTAAAAGACTAGGTCATCCCAATTTTGTATATCTCCAAAGATTAATGCCAAAACTATTCAGCTCTGTCGATCTTAAAAGTATTATATATAAAACTTGTCAACTAGCTAAACACACTAAATAGAGTTATCCAGCTAAAATATACAATTGTTGTAAAAGGATTGATCAAGGTGTGATCAAACCTTCATCCGTTCGGTGGTGGTGTCCGTGATCGGTGTGATTGATTGTATTGTGTGTAAAGAGTTGGAGTTGATGTGTAACTCCATCAACCCTTGTGGTAAGGTTTCTTTGTGATTATTAATAACCGAGGAAGGTGTCCTCAAAGACTGGAGTAGGTTGTATTAACCGAACCAGTACAAAATTCTCGGTGTTATTATTTTCAGCACTTTACTTTCAATTTTCAGTTTCTACATTGACTTCGTTACAATCGTAAAAATAGTTAACGACTTTGAAAAATCACAAAACATTGCAAAAATATAGTCACACCTCTTAAGTTTCATTTGACGCAAGTTTCAACCCATTTGGACAACTATAAGTCAATGAAACGTTAATAGTTCTGAGACTATTGCAATCTGATTTTCAGACTTGCAAAGGTTGATAACATCAACGTATTTGACATACTTCCTGAAGGAATTTTTTAAAACTGCTTCAACCCAGTACAATATACATCTTAAGGGGGTTGTCATTAAATTTTCAGACCATTTGCGGTTACGAATTAATCGGAATAAAATTTTCAAATCAGATTACTGTTTCTGACAGATTTGCGCAATCTGGCCAGAAATGTATTTTCAAAAGGTTAGGAGTTGAATTTTAATCTGAAATTTTTAGGAGATACTCAAAACATCTGAGAGTAGAATCTCTCCAAATTTCAGAATTTTTGAAGTTCTGTAACCTGGTCTTTCAAACATTTCAAATTAGGATCTGAAAACAGAAACTGTTTTCAGAAGTGAGGTTTTTGGTTCAAAACTTTTTAAAACCCAAATTTTCCGCACCCACTATTCAACCCCCTTCTAGTGGTGCTGTACAGTCTACATACAATACCCTGTACATCATAGCAGAACTAAGCATATTGAAGTGAGACATCACTTTATAAGGGATTGTGTTAAAAAGGATTGGTATGTGTTGAATTTGTTCCAAAAAAGACCAACTAGCTGATATTTTTGCCAAATCCCTTCCTACCGAGACCTTTGAGTCAATCAAAACAAGGTTAGGAACAATGCTTAAAAGTCGAAAAATAAAACTCTAGAAAAATAGGTACATCAATCGATCGATATACCTAGTTGAGAGATCGATGTATACATCGATCTCTACATTGATCGATCGATGTCAGCGGGTTCAGAAATACTGAACTCGCTTAAAAAGACTAAATTCATTTCTCTTTCTCATTTAAATCAAATTTTAAACCCTAAACAAAGTGCTCTGTCAATTTTTCTTCAAAAAATCCAACCACCTCTCTTGATTTCTTGTGAAATTCTTCATTTTCTTCCCAACAAATTCCCAAATTTGTCAACTACATCTCATCTCCTTCGTCTTCCTCACTTGTTTCCTACCTTCTCCAACCCTGGAATTCGAAATCCAAAAGTGACAAGGTCGAAGAAAACTTCTAAGAGGGCTTGAACCTCTCAAACTGAGGAAGAAGGGTCAAGCCAAGTTCAACAAGGTCAAAATTCAAGGTCTCAAGTGCCTACTCAACCTAGAAGCAGAGCAACTAGGCGTAGACATGTAGACTTGGTCCAGTAGATGAATTGGCTCGAATCCGGAGTGGTCTTACCTACCAAAACTTTCCATGGATCAAGAGAAACATTAAAGTATTCTTGGATGAGCCCTTTGGTGCAGGTAAATATGGATATATCTTTTTTAGGGCTCAAGAACTATTTACGGAATGGGAAAATTCAGATAGACCTATTGTACCATTGAAATTTTTGCAAATAATTGCTATTGCTTCAAATAATGAATTAAGTCCCATTATTGAATGGCTAGACATTCAAAACTGGAGGCCTATTTAGACTAAAAGTGGCATGAAAAAGATGTCCAAGAGATACACTAGGCTATTTTATGTAAATATATGGATAGAGTACTTGAATGGTTTCCCTTTCTCCCTAAATAGAATCATTGATGGACAACATGTTGAATGGACCGTCAAAATGATTTATGAGCATATTGGAGTTCCTGATGAGGGTTTGGATTCATTTGAGGTATGGAAGTGGGATGAGTATAAGTGGAAAGTAAGTGAGGAACATGTCAAGAGCTTCCTCGGATTTTACCCAACTAAGAATACAAATGACATGCCACTGGTATTTAGAGTGTTAACGGTAATAGTTTCCTTTTGCATTAATTGCAACTCAGCTAAGCTCCCGAGCAACTTTGACTTTTACATTGCCTACCGCATTGCTAATAGGGAGGAATTAGTTTCGGAGAGATTTTCATGGCCAATGTTATAGAGGCAGCCATTAAGAAGTCCAAAGCCCTTCTGTACGC
The DNA here is from genome assembly GCA_036186865.1 of Eustoma russellianum. NCBI lineage: Eukaryota > Viridiplantae > Streptophyta > Magnoliopsida > Gentianales > Gentianaceae > Eustoma > Eustoma russellianum. The sequence goes on from AP025064.1 coordinate 31,822,390, forward strand.
TAGCCTCATCTACTATATGCTCAACAAGTCGGATGTTGAGCTTGACTACTCGGATTTTGAGAACATCTCACTGAAAGACTATTCACAAGTCCAGCATCCAACAAATTCACAAGTCCAGAAAGGAAGCCCGCAAAGGAACGAGACAAGAAGAGGAAGGAGATGAAGAAGAAGATGTGGTTCCAACACCCACGGCTGAAGAAGTTATAGAACTCCACTACGAAGTGGGTACATTGAAGAACAAGCTTACGAGATTTAAGGCCAAAATGAAGGCATGTATTCCCGGATTGTCCTTGTCTTCAGACGAAGACTAAGGCTAGTCTTTCCCTTTTATTTCCATTTCCTATTATAGACGTAAGTCCTAGCTAGGATGAATTAACTCTATGATGTATTTGATTTAACTTGTCGACTTTTAGTAATTTCATGAAATATTTGTTTATCTTTCATTGTTAATTTTGATGATTACAAGAGGGGGAGAATAATGTTGTTTGTTTGGCAATGCTTGCATGCTTGTATGCTTATTTGAAATGAAGGCTTGATATGTTGATGCATGTTGGTACTTGAGATGGAGGTGTGATATGTGGCTTGTTTAACAAGATAACATTGAGCTTGCTTGCTTGCTTGATGTGAAGGCTTAAAATGTTGGTGCATGTGTTGGTTTAGCCTTTGATATAATTGGTTATTTTGGATATGCATGATAAACAAGACTTGGCAGGCTTGAAAATTTAGCATATATGTTGAATGATTAGCGTAAATGGGAGAATATGACATGATGTACAAGTTGCATTTACAATTGATGCATGGTTTGCTTGAGAGGGAGTTTGAAAAGTTTTCCATTACATCTATTGGTTTTGGAAGAATTATCTATAGAGGGAGAGTCTTAGATATATTTTCATGTTCATATATTGAGGGGGAGCTTTAAAAAGCTTTGAATTAATTTTGATTAGGTTTCATGTATTGAGGCGGAGCATAAAATGCATTGACTAAGGGGGAGATGTAAAATTCTAAGTGCTGAAAAGATGTATGCATTGGTACCCTTTGATGGTTGGGTCCTTTAGGGTTAGTTTTTTGACCCTTAGGTTTCCAAACAAATGTGCTTCCAAATCTAGCTCTACATGCTTTCTTCACATGTCCTAGTTTGTTGCAATGAAAACAAGTGGGTACATACTTCGGTTTAGAAGGTGATGAATTTTGTTGTGTTTTTGTATTATTTGCCCTTTTCTTTAAGGACTTGGATTTAATAGAATAAAGTGATGAAATTAAATCCTAAACCGGATTTATCATTTTCAATTCTTTGATTTCCAAGTAGTATGTCTAAATTGTTTTTACCATTTGTTAGTCTTTGTAAGTCTAACTTTAATTTCTCACATTCTTTTCTAATTTCTACATTTTCAAGAGCTACGGTTTTATGCATGGTGAGTATGATGTCATGCTCTTGAAACATCAACATATTCTTGTCATGCAAGCTCTTATTTTCTAAGATGCATTTCTTGAATTCTTTCTTCAAATGCTTATATTTTAAATTCAATTTTTCAAAGTCATCTTGAAAATCTCCTATTTCATCATGCAAATTTGAAGGATTAGAATTTACCTCAAGATCATCTTCAATTGCCATGAGACAAGTATGTTGAAACTTTGGATTGTCAACTGTTGCAACAAGTCCAACACCTTGATCTTCACTATCTTCTCCTTCTGATTCCGAAAGGAGATCATCCCACGTGGTTACCTCCGCATTGAGGGTTTTCTTTTTTTGAGGAAAGACCTTCTTCTCTTGCTTTTGCGGCTCTTTTACGTGGCAATCGACAATGAAATGACCGGGTGACCACATCTATAGCAATTTTCACTTGCTTCCTTTTCTTTAGATGGTCTTTTGAAAAACTTTCTTGCTTGAGCTTTGTTTCTAGTTGCCATTCTTCTAAATTTTCTTACTAGAAGGGCAACTTCCTCATCCGATTCATCGGACTCTACCACCAATCCTTTGTGTGATGTTTGTGTGGGCTTGATAGGGTTCATCCTATTTTGTTCATCAATAAGAATTTCATGAGTAAGAAGATTACCGGATAGATCATCAAGGGTAAGAGTCTTGAGATTCTTTGATTCGGTGATGGCGGTGACTTTGGGTGTCCATTCTCTTGGCAAAGAGTTGAGGAGTTTTGAGACAAGGTCTTCATTTGAGATTTTCTTGTCCACCATGGAGAGTTGATTCACTATTCGTGTGAATCGATCGATTGTCTCCTCAATCTTCTCACCACTTTTCATTCCGAACATCTCATACTCCTTCATGAGCATGAGTCTTTTGGCCATTCTTACTTGCTCAGTTCCTTCATGTATCATTTCAAGCCTTTTCCATGCCTCATGGGCTGTTTCAAGACTTTGAAGTCTTATGAGCTCGGTGGTGGTGAGAGTACTTGAGAGAATATCAAATGCTTTGCCATTAATGGCAAATTTTATCTTTTCTTCATCGGTGTAGTCATCCCCATCTTTGAACATTGATTTTCCTTTTGAGTTGGTAATCATAGGAACTTCAATTCCTTTGACAACGGTCCTCCATATATCAAATCCACAGCCTTTCAAATGATTGATCATTCAAAATTTCCACAAAGAATAATTTTGGGCATCAAACATAGGTGCTTTAGTGTTTGATCCGGAAAATAGTGCAGTAGGCTTAGGAGATGAAGTGTGAGATGAAGAGGTTGAGGTTGAGGTTGTCATTGCCATGATTTTTAACCTTGCTACTTGCAAAGATAGGCCAAGCAATCAAGGTTAGGCTCTGATACCAATTGTTAGGTCCGAAACACACTCTAGAGGGGGGTGAATAGAGTGTTTGGCACTTTTTGCGGAATTTTCTCGTTTGGCTCAACTTAAAAGAAATTCAAAATCAAAGCAAGAATGGAAGATGAGAAGCAATGAATGTGTACACCGGATATAAAGTGGTTCGAATCGTAAATGATTCTACTCCACTACCACTTTGTTGCCAAAGTGGATTTTCAACAGCTACTCTTCTTATTAAAGCAATAAGAACAACCACATCAACACTTACACTAACACCTTAGTGTAAGCAACAACAACAGCAAATTCTTGCACAAACTACACTTGTGCAACTACAGCTCTTTAGCAAGAACAATTTCTTGCTACCTCACAACTTCAACAAAGTTCCCTCAAGAACTTCTCACAGTAGGTTGAAGAAATATAGGAAGGTTCACACTTTCTCACTAGTCTAAGCACAAGCAAGAGATCAAATATTTATGGTTCCTCTTGTGCTTGACTCTCTTTCTCTCAATATACAATAATAAAGAGCAAAGGAAAGCTTAACAAGCTTTAAGCAAATTTACAAGTATGAGAGAATTATACAACAATGAAAAATGAAGCTAGATGATGTTGAAAGTGTGTATTTGCCTCATCCAAGCCTCTTCTATTTATAGATGAAGTTCACCACGGTTTTGAGGCTCTCCACCAAGTCTTAATCTTCAAAAATGTCAAGATAATGTCTAAATATTCTTTAGCCACCCTATGGAGTGATTTGATCCTCAATAGCCAACCTAGGATTGCTTAGACATGTATACAATAGTCAAGGAAGCATGTAATATGTTGGGTTAAAGTCCACAAGAAGTTTGAGCAAGATTGAAAAGAGAAAACATCATAAATCTCACTTGGATTTTGTTCCAACGTTCAGAAAATTTGAATTCTGGGGGGACATCGATCGATCGAAGTGCTTGGGGGGAGAGATTGATGTCCTCCAGAAATATTTCAGATTTTGTCCTGCTGACATCGATCGATCGATGTCAGAGGCTGAAGTGACATCGATCGATCGATGTCCTCAGCCTGAGAGATCGATGTTGGACAGAATCCTTTCTGACTGACATCGATTGATCGAAGTCTCACTGAGGAGAGACTGAAGTAACATCGATCGATCGATGTCCCTGGGTTGAGAGATCGATGTTGGACAGTAACCTTTATGACTGACATCGATCGATCGATGTCAGAGGCTGAAGTGACATCGATCGATCGATGTCCTCAGCCTGAGAGATCGATGTTGGACAGTAAGTTCCAATCTCAACCATTTTTGACATAGTGTAATTTTCTCATCTTGCATCAAATTTCAAACATTAATTTAACTTATTTAAAACATCTTTTCATCATCAAAACAATTTATAACTTAACAAGATGATGGCAATACACACTTCCATCCTCCTCAAGCTTGATTTTTCATTGTTGTAAAAATATCTCATTTTTGCAAAAGTGCTTAAATCTTGTTAAACTCTTATTGCTTATTCTTCATTGTTGTAATTTTAGGGAGTGTGAGTCTAACACAAAAGGAACCATACATAGTTGATCTCTTGCTTGTGTTTAGACTAGTTAGAAAGTGTAATTCCCACTACTTCCCATAACCCACTGTGAGAAAGTTCTTTGAGAGGACTTTGTTGAAGTTGTGAGGAAGCAATGACTTGTTCTTGCTTATAACTGAAATTGTTGTGATTGTACAAAGCTGTTTTGCATAAGAAGTTGTTGTTGTGGTTTCTTACGCTAAGTTGTTAGTGTAAATATTGTTGTTGTTGTTCTTATTAAGAGTAATAAGAAGAGTAGTTGTTGAAAATCCACTTTGGAAACAAAATAGTAGTGGAGTGGAATCATTCAAGATTCGAACCACTCTATATCGGGCGTACTCATTCATTGTCTCTCATCTCTCTTCTTTACTTTGATTTGGAGTTCATTTGTATTGGAGTTAGCCAAAAACGAGAAAATTCTGCAAAATCACCCAATATTCTATTTGTCCCCTCTAGAGTGATTGTCACGGATCTAACATATATGGGGACCACCTATAATAGCTAATATCAACGTTGCAACATGGCTTTTGACCTTTGTAGATGATCACACTAGGGTCACTTGGGTTTACCTCCTTAAACGTAAAAACAAGGTCGGACAAATATTTACAAGATATTTTACACTCATCAAGAATCAGTTCGGCTACACAATTAAAACTCTAAGCCAGACAATGAGGCAGAATATTTAGATACTATATCCAAACCTTTATGCATGAAAATGGTGCATATTATCAGACCTCTTGTACCTATACTCTACAACAAAATGGTGTAGCCGAAAGAAAGAATAGACACTTACTTGAGGTAACTAGAACAATCATGTTCGCAATGAATGTACCTAAACATTACTGGGGAGAAACTCTGCTAACACCACATACTTAATAAATAGAATGTCGTCCAGAACTTTGTCCTTTACAACTCCTAGAGAAATATTCCTCAGACACTTTTCACACACTAAACTACTCTCAAAGTTGCCATTCAAGCTATTCAGATGTGTCGCATATGTCCACATTCAGCCCAGTCAAAAGGGAAAATTAGATCCAAGATCAGTTAAATGCATTTTCTTAGGATATTCTGGTTCGCAAAAAGGGTATAAGTGTTATTGCCAGCTATACAAGCATGTTTGTAACACTAGATGTTACAAACCCTTAGCTGAAATAGAAGAATTAAGGCACAATGAACATTGGAAAATAATAGACGTTATCTACAAAAATCAGTCCGGTTCATTAAGCTGCACATCGCAGCTCAGCAACTATGTACCTTAGTCGGCACAACCAATTCTCAACTCAGAACTAATTTTTCTAACATCTCCAATGATCAGGAAGTCCTGGGATGGGATAGCCGACCTAATACACCTGAAAAAACACAACGCAAGGCTGAAAAAGGGGGTTCTCTGGAGGAAAATTAAACTGAATATGAAACTGTATCCTAAATAGATGACAGACCAATATCATTAAAGAATGGAACAAGAGAATGCACTAAGAATCCCGTGTGTACCAAATACCCTATAGAAGAGTTCATATCCTATAATAAGTTGAATCTAAACTTTAGGCAATTTGTATGATCATTTGATCATAAATCATACCCAAAAATATAGGCGAAGCACTAGGCCGACCTGAGTGGAGAAATGCTATGCATGAAGAAATGTTTGCCTTAGTAAAAAAATCAAACTTGGAAGCTAACTCTCAGCTCCGCTGCTATAAGACCAGTAGCGTGTAGATGGATATTCATAGTCAAATACAATAATAATGAAACTGTGAATAAATATAAAGTAAGATTAGTGGCCAAATGATTCACACAAACATATGCATAGATTATTTGGAAAAATTTGCCCAGTTGCTAAACTAAATACTATTAGGGTCATTTTCTCTATAGCTATTAACTTTGACTGGGAACTATACCAACTACATGCAAAAAATGCATTCCTAAACAGAGACTTAGATGAAGAAGTTTATATGTGTATACCACCAGGGTTCAATAATGAAACCAATAAAGATAAGGTCTGTAAGTTAAGGAAATCTCTACATAGGCTAAAACAATCACCAAGGGTCTGGTTTAAAATATTCACTAAAACGGTGATGGACCTGAAATTTACCCAAAGCAATAGCGACCATACACTATTCACTAGAATTTCACCTAAGGGGAGCTAACTGTTCTAATATGTATGTAGATGATATCATAATAACAGGGAGTGATAACCATAGGATAGATAGTATTAAGACACAACTATTTAAGTAATTTGAGATGACGAATTTAGGTAAGATGAGATATTTCTCAGGAGTGGAGATAATTAGGAATAAAGAAGAAATGTATATATCCCAAAGGAAATATATACTGAACCTTCTAAAAGGAGCAAGCAATCCAGTAGAACCTGGACATAAGCCTAGAGACCAGTGGAACACTACTCCAATTAATAAACTTAGTTATCAAAAACTAGTTGGTAAATTAACCTACATAACACACACCAGGCCAGACATTTGCTACACAGTGAGCTTTGTATCACAATTTATGCATAGTCCTACGAATGAACACCTCCAAGCTGCTTTGAGAATTCCTGGCTATCTTAAGAATGCACTAGAACAAAGGCTGTTTTTCAAAATGAGTGCAGACCAAAGTGTAAAGTGTTTACATATAAAGACTAGGCTGGATCCAAGGTTAACGTGAGATTAACAACTGGCTATGGAACCTTCCTATGAGAGAACCTAGTTATTTGGCTGAGTAAGAAAAAACCGGCTGTGTCAAGAAGAAGTACAGAAGGAGAGTTGAGGGCACTTGCATTAGGAATCTGTGAAGGCATTTGAATCAGAGGAGAACTTGAAGATCTTCATATAGAGGCACGATCATCTATCTAAGTTTTTTGTGACAGTGTCTCAGCAATAAGAGTGGCCGAGAACCCAGTTCATCATGATAAATCAAAACATATAGAAACATACAGACATTTCATCCGAGAAAAGATATAAGAAAATGAGATCAGCTTAGTACACATCTCCACCAAATATCAAATTGTAGACATCTTTACAAAGCCAGTTTCAACAAATATTTTTCAGTACTTAGTATGAAAGCTCGGTTGTATGAATATATACAACGAAGCTTGATGGAGAGTATAGAAACTAACTCAGCCAAGGTGTACTGAGCTCAGCCAAGGTGCGCTGACCTGAACAGAGTACTTGCCGTGCTGAAGAAAATAAGACAAGTGACTAAATTAAGTCTGCCGAGGTGAGGTGATCAAGACAGAGAAAAGAAGAGCTAATGTAAAGAAGACAAGAGAACAAAACTAGAATAAAGTGTTATTAGCCGAGGTGACACACCTCGGCTCAGCACAAGACAGACAACAAAGTTAAGACAGAGCTGCAACACTTAGTCACTTATAATAAACTTAGGACTTTTACTGTACATAGGTCGGAGCATAACAAGTAACTAGTCATTGCCTTTGTAAACGTTAGGAAACACTGTTGATAAACCGTAACCACTGCACAATTGGGAAAATAAAGCCGTTAGAGTCAGAAAAACTGCTATTAAAGCAGAATAACCTTGTAAATTTGATTTCTAACTTGAATGAATGTTTAATTCTTTCAATATCAACACAAAAATAGTAAAATCAGTAGACAAGATTAAGTAATGAAGAGTGTATTTTACAGAGCAGAGATTCAGAACATCAATCAAACATAATTCTGAAATTATGCCATATTGGCATCACAAGAATAACACTGTTAAGTAATTATTTAAAATAATTTGTAACATCATTCGTACTTCACATAGCTAGTTTATATTTTATGCTTTATAAATGTTTTCTTAATTGCTGTAAGCCTGACGATTTTGTCTTTTTGGCTATTTTTACCTATTTATTATTCCTCTAAATAATAATAAATTGACCGGGCACTTTAGTACAACACTGAGATGTCCTCGTATAATCACTATAAATTGAACCCGTAAAATGTGAACTAACTCCATCAAATTTCAAGAATACTTGATCAATATCTCATTTCTGACAAATAGAAAATATGGTTAGGCTTCCCGATTTCCATCTGCTCGTTTGCTTTGTTTTATCAATGGAGTTTCAGAATCCTGGAGATATAATGCAAAACTTCCACTGTGCTGGTAAACAAAAAGCGAAAAGACGCGTCGAGTGTGTGTCTATATATATATATATATGTATATATATATGTATATATATATATATGTGTGTATATATATGTATATATATATATGTGTATATATATATATGTGTATATATATATATATATGTATATATATATATATGTGTGTGTATATATATTCCAGCGATGATGATGATGATGATGCTTTTATTTATTCCAGCGAAATAGGCATTGCTTTTAAAAGGTTGCTTCGCATAACACATTATGGCCGGAATTGCTCCTAGCAACGGAGTTTTTTCGCCATTTCTGCGAACTCTATTCTTTTCTCTTTCAAAAGATACCCTGATTTCCTAGCCTAGTCTTTTTTAGTTGTAGCCCTGCATTCAAGTCATTTGGAAACTTTTGGTAGAAGTTTAGTGAAAGAATTTCAACGGTGATACTTTTCTTGGTTGTAGAAAGATTTTCTTGTTCAGTAACGATAATTTTCCTGGAGCAAAAGTACCAACTGAACTATAACCTGGAAGCATAACGATAAGGGTAAAACTTCGGTGACGCTGACATGGGCGGACGCTTCAGACGCGTCCAGTCAGCGTCTGACACATGGCGCTGCACCAGTTTTTATTCGGTTTATTTTTTTAGGGGACACGTGTCAGACGCCTATTGGGCGCGTCTGATGCGTCCCCTGTTGGCCGCGTCACTAAATCTGTTCCTAACGATAATTTTCTTGTTCAGTGATGTGTTAGGAGCAATTTTGCGCCATAATATTCATGGGAAAGCTTTTCATCTTATTCTCTTTTACCGGTAGTTTTTCTGACGCAGATTCTATTCTGAAATGGCTTTTAATTTTGATAAATGACTCTGAATTTGTTTTGTAACATATATGAGTAATTACAAATTTTTGCCTTTTGTAGTAAAAGCAAGTATTCAGCAGAAAGGTAGGAAATTGCATTACAAACCTACATTCCGATATAGTTTTAATTCTGTTTTTTTTCATCCTTTTTATTTTACGGAAAAAATAATTTTAGTATAAAATAGTGTCACAATTTTTTAAAATATATTAGACTATATTAAAGAAGAAATTGAAACGATCAAAACAAATACCATATTGAATACTTTTTACTATTTATAATAATAATATAATACAATAACTTTGTTAAGTCACAAAATTCAACAAACATGAAACCAAACACTGTTGTAATGTTCTCCTATAGTTTCTCATTATAATGACTACCAAATAGACCGCTATTTGGTTTAATTGTAATATTTCCTCCCTGAAAATATTCACCTTTTAACATTCAATTAATTCCTAAAGTTAATGATAGTTAATTCTTTTTATTATATTTTCGTTTAATTTACTTAATTATAGGCTCATCGCAAGCAGATAAATACATTCAAAAGCCTTAAATGGTGAAATGCTTGCAATGCCGATAGTTGACAAATAAATTTATTTTAGCAAAATAAACATAGCTAAATGAAATTTGAGAAATATAAGAGATATATAAATATATTGTTCTTCGAAAACATCATTATTTTAAAATGTATCTATTTTGTCAGGGGCAGTCGAAATGCCATTAGATTGCTGTACAAATTTGGAAAGTAATATACCCCTGTCAGATAATACACGGTATAAAAAGATTGGAATTAGTCGAAATATTTAGATTTAGAATCTTTGAAATACCTTTGAAATGTAGGATATATCTTGGTGTACGTACTTGTATGAAAATAGCTGGCTACTTGAAAAATAATAGTCCAATACTTCGTATAATTTTTCTAAGTCACCCTTATTGTCAAATGAAAAAAAATACACCTCTGTACCGCTTCTCATAACTCTTTAACTTAAGTTGTCCAATATTAGTATGGCACACTAAATATTGATTGACTTAGGTCTTTCTAATCCATCATGCTTCCGCGCGCCACAATAATACACCGTGCTTCTTTACTTGGTGATTTCAACCGTTAATTCTAATTTAGTTAGAACTCACTTGAAAAGCAACCACTACTTGTTCGTACTTACTCCATTTCAATTCAATCCTACTCGATATATCAGTAGATACATGTTCCTAAGAATCAAACACTTAACCCAAATTTGTAATAATTTGTCATTCCACTATACTTATTTTAGTAGTGCTCGGTTATCACTATCAATTGATATTCCTAATAAGGCTAATAGCTTCAGCTTATTTGACATTCTAAAATTCAACCTCTTAATCATGGCTATAAACCCCTTTATACGATATTCTTTGATAAACTCTACTGATCATAATGCAAATAAATCCTTTTCTTAGTACTTCATTTTACTTTCAATCATTTCTTAGGAACTACAATCCCCACTTAGACCTAGTCGCGTTCCGACACTACTGTCAAGATAGAGGCGTGAACTCGGTTCATTTACCGTAATGGTACCGGGTTAGCAAGGTCGAATCTAAAGAATTATACAAATGGTTATAATCAGCACTTAGATGCGACAACTAATTCAGAGTCGTATGGAATGCCCTAGGTATACATGGGCATATACCTTATCCGATCATCAACTAGGTCTAATGTCATGACTTATTTCTAGAATCGATACTTGGTATCATCATTTCTTACATCTAAAATCATTACTTATAGGCAAGGTCATAACTTAACTCCCAAAATCATGTCGTATTTCCAAGTCATACTTAGTACATAATCAATGTTTATGTCTAAAATTAATGCTTAAGTCGAAGATTAGCTCTTAATCAAGATCGTTGCTTAGGTCTAAAATCGTGACTTGCGATCACTTAATTTATAAGGCCATATTTTATTTCCAATAACATGCCCAGTCCATAATCATTGCTTATGACTAAAAATCGAGACTTATGTCTAAGATCGTGACTTAGGGGCGAAATCGTAACTTAATTTCTAAGATCATGGCCTAAATCTATGCTTCCACCGTGGATCTATAGCCATGCTCTGATACCAACTGTAGCGCTCCGCTCCCGAGCCCTAGCATCGGAAATAGTGCACCCTCCGTATCTCGCTAAGGAGAATACAAGGCGTCGAATCAATCTCTTACATGTCAGAAATGACGTAGAAATTTTTCTCGCGGAAACGTAAATCACAACTTAAATTAAACTCCAATAACCGTCTTTACATTACTGAATAAAACCCTGATAATAAAAGTACCAAGAAGTTTGTGAAAATAAAATCCCCAAAGTATAAGTAAACACAAACAGCTGCAGAGCCCCCTCGTAACCTAGCTGCAGCTATCAACCAGCCCACTCTGCTATGTCCGTCTCTTTCTCAACGAAGATGTGCTCGTAGTCCTCATTCGCTCACCTGGGAAGTAGGGGTGAGTGACAGAAAATCATCCAGTAGATGCCCGCCTCAAACCAATACAAAACGTGCATGCAATAATGATATAACACATAGCATATAGAACATGATATCACACCAGCATATGAGATAATGCAGAAAGGTAATTCACTCCAAATAAAGAATGCGCAACGTCGTGATGCATGTCCTACTATGCATGTCACACGCAACAAAGTCATGTCACGTAAAATGCCGATATCTCCGCCATGCAATGCATGATCCCGGGACCTACTGAGTGGCTGTGGGTCGTACCCACCCACAGTCACCATCCTGAGTGTACTTGGCCCCGCCACCGTACACCATCCTGAACGCCCGTGACCCGTACGTCACGACCCACCATCATGCAATGCACGTGCCATGAATGCAACCAACACAATCGCCTGAGGCCCCTGGCCCATCCTCACTATCCTCCGGCACTCAAATTTATGTTCGTAAATTTTCCGAATATTAGAAAGTTGTTATTTATCATCACCCTTAATTTTCCCTTAGCTTGTATTAATTTTCTAAAATGTTCTACTAATTTTCCCTATTTCTCCCTTATTTAATTCTATTTATTACTATTTATTTTTAATCTCTTGAATTTACCAAACTTTAGAAATTAAGTAGAAATAATTTAATTTTAACCCTTTATATTTTCTGGAATTTATTTGAATTTTACTGGTATTTAATTATATTTTTCTATATATATTTTTTTGAGTGGTTAATGGGCCGCCTTCGGTCCGACCCGCTGGCCAGCCGGCTCGGTCTGTTGGCCGGCCTGTTCTCTGCCTTAAATTAATTTAATTTTTATTTACTGGTTGTTCCACCAGTGGCAACGCGCGTTGTGATTCGTTTTTCGATCCCAGCCCCCATTTTCTTCTATTCCAGTCTATAGGAACCTATTCTAAGGCCAAAACACAACTTTTTAAAGGTCCTAGTGTAACAGTTCCCTTTTTTTCAATTCTTTAAGGGTATTTTTTTTTGTTCCGATTCAATCTTACCACCAAATTCACACACATACAAGCACATAGTAGCCATAAACAATATATCTCATGCTTTCCAACATATACAAAATTTACAACTTAGACCAATAAACACAACGAAACAAAATTTACAACTTAAACAAATAAAAATAACGAAACACATTAGTATCCCATCAAAGCATGCATGAATCATACCCGTTTGAGGGGGAGAGGCACCTACCTTTTTGACGAATTAACTTCCTACGCGAAATCTCTTCTTCCGACACTGCTGACCTCTATGTTTGGTGTTGTGCAAATCCTTCCTTTCTTCCTAAAGGCCTCGGATGGTTTCTTTGGAAAAGGACAAAAACTTTAACTTCCACACTTAATCCAGGAAGTCGACTAGTACCACTTTAAACACCTTTTTATTTACCGTTATGCTTATTCATTTACCATTTTATTACGTTTCAATTCCAATTTATCATCTATGTATAAGTATACCTACGTATATGCCCGCGCCTATACACGTGCATGTACGCGCTTATACTTACGCATATTGCCCTCAAATGGTTCATTATGTGTGTGTGTATATATATGTGTGTGTATATATTTAATGCACAGCCAGCCACAACCACAATTTTGCATACAAAATTTCAAACCTCATGCCCCTGTGAATCCCACATCGGTTAGAAATGGGAATTCACAATGAAATCTAGATTTGTTTGTAATTCATCGTTTCAAATATGATATGATGAATATACCATTATACATCCGACGTAGTTACATGTATACACAATAATTAAATTCATCAAGCTATACAAGCATCTATAGGCATGCATGATCTAAAATTTTTATGCTAAAATAAACATATAATTTTTATAAAAACATAGCAAATATAGGTAGATTACTTACACATATTACAATTATATATCAAACATGTATACATCCGAGATGTACATATGTGAACGGCCATCGCCCATGTATAGTTCAACAATTATAACTCTATATCACACACAAATGGACAATCGCCCCTTTTAACAAATTCATGCACGATTCAATCTATATATATACATATTAAACAAGAAAAGTTCTTTTTTTTTCTTTTTTTTAAAAGCACAGGCACGTATTCATTTACCATATGCCGTGTGCATGCAAAATTATACCATTAACATTTTCACAATATGTTAGAATGGACGAAAAAAACTGTTACGCCCCGCACTCTCCGTAGAGTAATTACAGGATAAAACGAGAATTAATGGTGATTAAGGGCAATTAATGATAATGAATTTAGAATTAAGTATGAGAATTAATTGAGAGTATTAAATATAGAATTAAGTAGCATTTAATTTTAAAATTGAATATTAGAATTTTATCCTTTAAGATAAATAAGATAATAGGATATAATTTAGAAACTCCAAATTCCACCCCTTCCATATAAAAATTGACAGAACGTCAGTTTTCCCCCATTCCTCAGAAAAAGCGTCGACTCCTTGCTCTCCAAACCCTAGCCGTCCCTTCAAGCATAGGAGAGGAAGTCAATCTCTAGGAAACCGATCCGACCTTCATTTGTTCTTCAATTCTTCTTCAAGTAATCAAAGGCAAGTAATCTACCTATAAGTTCCTACGATTTGCGAAAGAAAAAAGGCCTACTTTTGATATCAAAATTGGATCACCATGCAGTAATTTCTTTCTGTGACTCTATATGTGATTTCTGTGTTTTGGTTGTTGGAGATTTGGCCATTATATGTTGAAAAACATTGTTATTGTTGTTGTTTATGTGAGACCATGCAAAACCCAATCCCATGAACCCTATTTGGTGCTATTTGCGTTTGAAAAGGGAGAACAGGGAAAAAAAAGTGAGATCTTTTGGGTTTTTGGGGAGAAGGTTTGAGTTTAGGCTTGGAATCTTTGATTGTGTGTTAAAGGTGTTGATTTTGGTGAATTAAGGAAGGATTGATAGGGGGAATATGCTTGGAATGGTTTGGAATGAAGTTGGGATCGAATTGGGTGTTATTTCTGCAGTTTTTGCAGAAGTCGCAGGATGAAGATTCTGGGAGCGATGACGTCGATCGATCAACGTCAGGGTATGACGTACGTCGATCGATCAACGTGTAGTAAGTGAGGGTATGATGTGTAGTAAGTGAGGGTATGACATGTAGTAAGTGAGGGTATGACGTGAGGGTATGACGTACGTCGCTCGATCGACGTATAGTGAGTGAGAAGCTGACGTGCCTCAGAAGGACGTAGATCGATCGACGTAGGTTGAGTGAGAGATCGACGTGCCTCAGATGGACATCGATCGATCGACGTCAGGGTATGACGTACATCGATCGATCGACGTCAGGGTATAACGTCAACCAGTTTTGTGGGAAAGTAAGGGAAGAAAGAGGGAAGTTAGGGGACCCTTTGGGTGACCTTAGGGACTCCTTAGGACCTGATTGAGGTGAGTCTAAGTCTTGGGAACATGACTTAAGATGATGAATCAAATGTGGTGATTTCGTGAGGGATCCGCTTCGGGTTTCAACGTGAATGACCTAAGGGGTTAGGAATGAATGTAAGAGGTTTTCCGGAGTTCGAGAAAAGGAAGTGTGAGGGTTTCTACCCTATCCTTTGGGTTTTAGAATGAAGGTTAGGGATGTTGTCTTGTCGGAAAGAATAAGCTCTAGTGTACGAACGAGGTGAATCTTGTGTGACTGATTGATACCGAATGTGAATTGAATGTATGTGAACGAAGAATGTGATTGAAATGAGGAGTCTTGCATCATGGCACTTGCATTGCATATTGTTTTGAAAAGAGCTGTGTTTCGGCACAGGTTTGCGAAGGTGACCTGTAATGTTAATCGAGATGGAAATATAAGCCGAGGTGCATTACAGGGCACAAAGTGTCTGTAACGTTAACCGGGATAGAAATATAAGCCGGGGTACGTTACAGGGTATAAAGTTCTCTGCAATGTTAATCGGGATGGAAATATAAGCCGAGGTGCATTGCAGGGTATAAAGTTGTCTGTGATGTTAATCAGGATAGAAATATAAGCCGAGGTGCATCACAGGGTATAAAGTTGTCTGTAACGTTAACCGGGATGGAAATATAAGCCGGGGTGCGTTACAGGGTATAAAGTTACGAGACCAGACATTGTGACATGCATTGCACTGTTTTGAAAAGAAATTGCTCATACATTTGTGATTGTGTAGTGTAGTGCATATTTTGTCATGCATCACGTGAGTCAGTTGTGATGTTTGTTATGTGACTTGAATGATCGTTAATTGTTAATGGATAAGAATTACTGTTTTATGTTCTTGTGTTGTTAAATATAAGCTCTTGAAAGTACACAAGACATGAGCCCTATTACCCCTTGAATTATATATTACTCATGTCTTGCCATGTGTTGATCCCGTATGTCTTATAAGCGGGTTACTTGCTAGCGTTTTCGCTAAGGGTACTACCTTTGTGATGCAGGAGAGCCTGAGTACGATATGGTTTTCATTGAGGATGACGGCGAGTGGGCGGAATGGGATGCTTAGAACGTGTTGGGGAATTGTTTAGACCGATTCTTGTTGTTTCCGTTTCTTAGTTCATTTGAGGATGTAGATGGCTGCGTCTATAACCAGTTATCGATATTCACTTTATCTTTTGGACATACTGCTTGGGTGGTTTGGAATTTAATAGTTATATGTTTCCGCCCTTATTTCTCTTATGTCATCGATGATGTGTATTCGAGAGATGAGACGTCTTGTAGTCTTCTCCGTAAGCTACGACGGGTGCACCGGTTTGGATTCCGCTGTCCGGGTCGGGGCGCTACAGGTGGTATCAGAGCCTAGGCTTCAGATCTACCTCGGAGACCTAGGTTATGTCATATAGAGTCTTAAGCTATGATTTTGACCTTAAGTTGATCCATAGGTCTAAGTATATGATCTTAGACATAAGTTTGATTGGGCTGGGTGTGTGCGAGCGCGATAAGAATTTAATTAATCGACTTTATTACTCTTTTAGTTTACGAGTTCCGTCCTGTACAACGCATATGGGCTTTCAGGATTCTTCTTGGAATTACTGAATGCTAATAAGCGTTGATTGTACAGACAATACCTCCCAGAAGAGAAAACCAGGGAAATGGTGGCAATGGAAATGAGAACCCACAGCCACCACAAATGGTAATGCCTCAAGCTCTGATGGACGCCATAACGGTGATTGCGCAAAGTGTTGCTCAACAACGTCAGCAGCCACATGCCCTACAAGTGGATGCGAAGGAGTGGTGGCGTAGCAAAACTGACACCGTCGATCACTTGGATCAAACTTTAGAATGAGATCAAGAGGTGTTTCGTGCCGATGTTAGGATCTTCAGAGCATGACTTTGGATGCATGGCAGAAATGTAGAATTAGGCCATGATACTAGAAAATAAGTTACGATTTTGCCTCTAAGTCACAATCTTAGACACAGGTGATGATTTGAACATAAGGCGATGATCATGAACATAGGTACTGATCTCGGTTATAAGCGATGATTCTGAACATAAGTCACGATCTTAGACTTAAGTAACGATCTTGATTACGAGTTTAGGCATAAGTACGGAATTAGTAATAAGTGTTGAATTTGTACAAATTATGATTTGGAAATAAGACGCGATCTTAGAAGTAAGAATGATGATGCCAAGAACGATCCTAGAGATAAGTTATGATCCTAAATTATAGGGGGCCAACGGTTTTGGACGCATGTACATCTAAGATACCCCATGCAATTCTCCCTTATCTAAGGATGATCACAACTCTCTAAGCCGTGATCTTAGTAACCCTAGGTGAACATTATATAATTGATTCGAATGAATTACGATGTTAATCAGAACATCCTAGTACAAACCTTAGATCAATATTACCGGATCAGGCAGTAACTCGGGCTACCTTACCATAATTGCAACCTAGTACTTGACGCCACTAGGGTAAATTAGACAAGGTCCATATTCTTACCTGGACGGTAATACCATAGTAGGCTTATGACTAAATTGGGACCATAGCTACTAAGAAATGAATTGTAATAGTGGAGTAAATACTGAGGGATGATTTATAGTAGCATGATAGTAATTAAGCAACGATTTATAAGCATTATGATCAGTAGAGTTAGTGAAAGATATTGTTAACAGAGTTTATAGTTTACAATTAAAATGCCCAATTTAGAATTACCAAAATAGGCCGATCATATTAGTCTTATTAGCGATATTGATCGGTAGTGACATACGAGAACCTACTATATTATGCACCTTGGAATGATAAAGTGTCACAAAATCTTTAGCTAAGTGATGAACCCCTAGAAACATAGAGTTACTTGGCTTGAGTCGAGTAGGCTTGAAATTACAAGGAAGCAAGCATGAACAAGTAATAATTGCTGTTCAGGTGAGATTAACTGAATTAGAATTAGCGGTTAAAATAACCCAGTAAAAGTGCGATGGATTAGCGTGGCGCACAGAAGTACGGTAAATGAGAATACCTTAAGACGAATAATATTAAGTTGCCATGCTGGGATTGGAGTGTCTCAGGTAAAGAAGTTATCATGAGAAGACGAACATTAGACCTATAAGTTACGGTACTTAGAAAGATTTATCCCTGACCGTAAGAGTGGATTATAGAAATTATACGAAGTATGGATAAATATATTTCAAGCGGTTAAATATTTATACATGAGCACGTACACCAAGATATACCCCATATTTCAAAGATTTTTCAATTTTTCCAAGTATTTTAACTAGTTTGCTTATTTATAGTCTGCTACCTTAACAATGTTGTATCTTCTTCCGTATTCGTATTCCAACCTGATGGAATTTCAACTACTACTGACAAACTCTGAAAAAAATAGATACATTTTAAAATGTTGATGATTTGAAGAGCAATATGTCTATATATTTCTTATATTATTTCATAAATTTTCGTTTAGCTAAGTTTATTTTGTTAAAATAATTTGAGTTGTCGACTATTGATACTGCAAGCATTTTATTTTTGGAATCATCAACCGCTTGCCATGAAGTTACCAAATTTTGCGAAACAAAAAGTAGTTTCAAAACATACATTTTTTTTGAGAAAGAGATATACCATTTCCAAATTGTTTTATAAAACGTTATGTCATTGAGTTTCAAATGGTTTTAAGGCGGTCTTACCTGTAACACTTTTGTGAGTAGATTATACCCATATTTTGTTTTCTTGTTTGAGACATTCTTGCGAACAAGTTATTCATTCCTTTTATAAGAGGTCACGCGAAACGCCACTTGCGAAAACGATTTTATAATACTTTAGCTCAAAAACAAAAAAAAAATTTTTTTGGGTACTGTGTAAATAATTAAAGCTATGTTTTGAATTATAGCCACATGAGCTATATTTTATTTAGAAGCTTGTCCATACATATATTTCGTATATCAGGCTTATGACGGTATCTCTGAGAAATTAAGAGCAGGATCATAGAGCTGGTTGGTAAGTATATAAGAACTGCTTTTGAAGACTTAGTCGTGTTAAGGAGGGGTAACGATTACCATCCTGGCATACACAAGGATGTTAGTATGGTTGAGCGTCTGAGTGATAAATCATATGAGATAAGTTTATGAATCTGGTATGGTAGGTTGCAATAAGTTGGGTGAAACACGTCAAGTGGTGTAAGTGTAAGTTGTAATCACTCATTATCGAGAACTAAGTAAGGATTGAATCTCATAAGGACGAGATCACCTTAAGGGAGGTTAGTATTGACTAAATTAAATCGTACTAAAGTACAACGTATTTCAAAAAATACATATGGCTTCAGGGATGAGTCTTGTGAGCAACGCGTTAAGTTAAAGATTGTAATACATTTAAGAGCTGATTTTAGAGGGTAGGTCAGGATGGCAAATATAAGTACGATATAGACCGACGATTAAGTCATGAAGCGAGTATATTGACGTTACCCTTAAGGCTGATTCGAGAACTATACAAGAATAGGTTACGATATATCAGACGAAGGACAATGGATTTAAAGAGTAAATTGTGTGTACACACACTGAATGATTTGAGAACACAGTCTTGCACCGAGGAAGTGAAATGGGTACCATACCGGAATACGCATGGGATACTAATTTTGGTCATGATCTAAGTAAATAAATCGTGAGATACTATACTAAGTCATTGACTCCGTAATGCACAAGTTTCGAGGACGAAACTTTTTGTAAGGGGGGTGGAATGTTACGTCCCGCACTCTCCGTAGAGTAATTACGGGATAAAACGAGAATTAATGGTGATTAAGGGCAATTAATGATAATGAATTTAGAATTAAGTATGAGAATTAATTGAGAGGATTAAATATATAATTAAGTAGCATTTAATTTTAAAATTGAATATTAGAATTTTATCCTTTAAGATAAATAAGATAATAGGATATAATTTAGAAACTCCAAATTCCACCCCTTCCATATAAAAACTGACAGAACGTCAGTTTTCCCCCATTCCCCAGAAAAAGCGTCGACTCCTTGCTCTCCAAACCCTAGCCGTCCCTTCAAGCATAGGAGAGGAAGTCAATCTCTAGGAAACCGATCCGACCTTCATTTGTTCTTCAATTCTTCTTCAAGTAATCAAAGGCAAGTAATCTACCTATAAGTTCCTACGATTTGCGAAAGAAAAAAGGCCTACTTTTGATATCAAAATTGGATCACCATGCAGTAATTTCTTTCTGTGACTCTATATGTGATTTCTGTGTTTTGGTTGTTGGAGATTTGGCCATTATATGTTGAAAAACATTGTTATTGTTGTTGTTTATGTGAGACCATGCAAAACCCAATCCCATGAACCCTATTTGGTGCTATTTGCGTTTGAAAAGGGAGAACAGGGGAAAAAAGTGAGATCTTTTGGGTTTGTTGGGGAGAAGGTTTGAGTTTAGGCTTGGAATCTTTGATTGTGTGTTAAAGGTGTTGATTTTGGTGAATTAAGGAAGGATTGATAGGGGGAATATGCTTAGAATGGTTTGGAAGGAAGTTGGGATCGAATTGGGGGTTATTTCTGCAGTTTCTGCAGAAATCGCAAGATGAAGATTCTGGGAGCGATGACGTCGATCGATCAACGTCAGGGTATGACGTACGTCGATCGATCAACGTGTAGTAAGTGAGGGTATGATGTGTAGTAAGTGAGGGTATGACATGTAGTAAGTGAGGGTATGACGTGAGGGTATGACGTGAGGGTATGACGTGAGGGTATGACGTACGTCGATCGAGTGAGAGGCTGACGTGCCTCAGAAGGACGTAGATCGATCGACGTAGGTTGAGTGAGAGATCGACGTGCCTCAGATGGACATCGATCGATCGACGTCAGGGTATGACGTACGTCGATCGATCGACGTCAGGGTATGACGTCAACCAGTTTTGTGGGAAAGTAAGGGAAGAAAGAGGGAAGCTAGGGGACCCTTTGGGTGACCTTAGGGACTCCTTAGGACCTTATGGAGGTGAGTCTAAGTCTTGGGAACATGACTTAAGATGATGAACAAATGTGGTGATTTCGTGAGGGATCCGCTTCGGGTTTCAACGTGAATGACCTAAGGGGTTAGGAATGAATGTAAGAGGTTTTCCAGAGTTCGAGAAAAGGAAGTGTGAGGGTTTCTACCCTATCCTTTGGGTTTTAGAATGAAGGTTAGGGATGTTGTCTTGTCGGAAAGAATAAGCTCTAGTGTACGAACGAGGTGAATCTTGTGTGACTGATTGATACCGAATGTGAATTGAATGTATGTGAACGAAGAATGTGATTGAAATGAGGAGTCTTGCATCATGGCACTTGCATGTCATATTGTTTTGAAAAGAGCTGTGTTTCGGCACAGGTTTGCGAAGGTGACCTGTAATGTTAATCGGGATGGAAATATAAGCCGAGGTGCATTACAGGGCACAAAGTGTCTGTAACGTTAACCGGGATGGAAATATAAGTCGGGGTGCGTTACAGGGTATAAAGTTCTCTGCAATATTAATCGGGATGGAAATATAAGCCGAGGTGCATTGCAGGGTATAAAGTTGTTTGTGGTGTTAATCGGGATGGAAATATAAGCCGAGGTGCATCACAGGGTATAAAGTTGTCTGTAACGTTAAACGGGATGGAAATATAAGCCGGGATGCGTTACAGGGTATAAAGTTACGAGACCGGACATTGTGACATGCATTGCACTGTTTTGAAAAGAAATTGCTTATGCATTTGTGACTGTGTAGTGTAGTGCATATTTTGTCATGCATTACGTGAGTCAGTTGTGATGTTTGTTATGTGACTTGAATGATCGTTAATTGTTAATGGATAAGAATTACTGTTTTATGTTCTTGTGTTGTTAAATATAAGCTCTTGAAAGTACACAAGACATGAGCCCCATTACCCCTTGAATTATATATTACTCATGTCTTGCCATGTGTTGATCCCGTATGTCTTATAAGCGGGTTACTTGCTAGCGTTTTCGCTAAGGGTACTACCTTTGTGATGCAGGAGAGCCTGAGTACGATATGATTTTCATTGAGGATGACGGCGAGTGGGCGGAATGGGATGCTTAGAACGTGTTGGGGAATTGTTTAGACCGATTCTTGTTGTTTCCGTTTCTTAGTTCATTTGAGGATCTAGATGGCTGCGTCCATAACCAGTTATCGATATTCACTTTATCTTTTGGACATACTGCTTGGGTGGTTTGGAATTTAATAGTTATATGTTTCCGCCCTTATTTCTCTTACGTCATCGATGATGTGTATTCGAGAGATGAGACGTCTTGTAGTCTTCTCAGTAAGCTACGACGGGTGCACCGGTTCGGATTCCGCTGTCCGGGTCGGGGCGCTACAAAAACTGTTGGATTATGTATATAAATCAGCCACCATTATATATAATACAAATTCAACTTTCATACCTACAAATATATCCACGGACATCAATACATGTATATTCATCAACCTATGAAATCACATATACTTATATATGATCCATTCTTTGATACGAAAATATAAATACGGATTTCACAAATTCATAATAAGTACAGAAAAGATACTTACCTATTCCGATTAGACCATACGGTAGATTGTAATTGTGTTGGATTGAAGCAAGAAGGCTCCCTCTTTTTCCTTAATCTATGGTTGCCGAATGGAGGGGATGAATATTTGTTTTCTCCTGTGTTAGGCGGCTGAAGGCAGTATGTAGGCTCTATGTATGTATAAATAAAAGGTAGTTAGGGTTTTGAAATTTCCTATTTGGTTAGGATATAAATCTTTAGGAAGTATCCTAATTCAAATCAATTTCAATTAGCTTGGGATAACTCTTATCCTAGGATTTGTATTTTAATTCTTTATTTCGTCTAGCTTTTGTGTATATATTATTTTATATTTATTTTTTTTCCTCCTGCCGTTTGTCTCACATAGCTATTTCACATGTATGCGTGCTGTTAAAGGGAAATTTGGGCCATAAGATGTCAACTCTTTTTTTTCATTCTTTCCGCATTGACTGTTTCCGAATAACAAAATCGATTGAAAATTCGCTTAAGGGAACAAAGGAAAAAAAAAATAATCATTTGGAAAATTTCAACTCCTCTTTCAATATTTAATTTAATCATATATTCTTTTGAAGTGGCAACTTTTGTTGTTTCGAAGGAGCCGAGTTGAGGGCAATAAATTGTCAACCTTTGTTACTTTCGAAGGGGTTTAAGTTTTCCTTCGCAATAAGAATCTTATTCGCCGGTGCATGTATCATATCGACGATAAAAAAATATTAATATATGTAAATAATCAACGTTTGTTATTTTTGAAGCGGTTTAAAGTCGGTTGAGATCACAACAGGTAAAAAGTGAGGTAAAATATGAGGTCTCCAATCACGAGTCGCTACGTGTACAAATTGCTTTTTTCAAAAATAGAAAAATTTTAAACCTCTCTACTCTTTTGTACTCGTGGCGACGCGTAATTGGAGACTTCATATTTTACCCATTTTTACCTCATCTGATCTCAAGTTCCCTTCGTAACAAGAATCTCGATATGATTTCTTTAAAGATGTTGAAAATCTCTTATTTTATTTATGTATTCTTTCTCTGTTGTAATTATAAATCTTATTTTATCTTATATTTCAGTCCTCAAATTTAGGGTTTAGGATGTTTAAAATCTCTTATTTATTGGTGTCATTAACATATACTGGGTACGGATGATGATGATGATTTAAGTAATTTGATTACTTAATTATTGCCGCATTAACTGTTTTCGAATAAACAAAATCGGTTGAAAATTCTCTCAAAGAAACATAGTAAAAAAAAAGAATCGTTTGGAAAATTTCAACTCCTCTTTAATTTTATCATATTTTCTTTTGAAGTGGCAACTTTTGTAGTTTGGAAGGAGTCGAGTGAAGCAATAAATTGTCAGCCTTTGTTACTTTCGAAGGGGGTGTAAGTTTCCCTTCGCAATAAGGATCTTATTGACACAGACGCGGTGTATGTATCATATCAATGATAGAAAAATATTAATATATGTAAATTGATGTTATTTTCGAAAAGGTTTAAGGTTCTTTTGGCAACAAAAATCTCGATACAGTTTTTTTAAAGATGCTGAAGATCTTATTGACACAGTACAACACCAGTGCATATATCATATTGACAATAGAAAAATATTATTATATCAAGAGCACTTGCTCTAGTGGTAAAGACTTAAGATATTGCTGACTAAGTTTCCGTATTCGAGTCCTGTTATTAGTAGATTAATGAAACTATGCCTCTTCCAAAAATTCCTCATACGCATAGGGCCAAACGATAATAGCCCATAGGGTCAGGCTAGAGGGGGCGGGGTTTGAGGAGTATGAGGCCGTAATAAAGTGGGGCCAGTCACTTTAAAAAGTTTACCCAACATTATTTACTGCTTCGTGGATGACCTCATCCTTTTTTCCAGAGGTGACGCCTGCTCAGTACAAAAAGTAATGGATGCGCTAACTGTCTTTGGTGATTGTTCAGGGCTCAAGGCCAATCTGGCCAAATCCCAATACTTTTATGCAGGCATTGGAGAGACAACTATTTGGCTGCAGGCCAACACATGATTCTCAGCGGGCACAATGATCTTAAGATACCTGGGCATTTCCATCGCAGGACACAAACTGCAGAGCTCGTACTATGCCCTATACATCAAGAAGCTTGTAGATAAGGTGGAATTATGGAATGCATCCAGCGTTTCATACGTTGGCAGACTGCAGCTGATCAAATCAGTGCTGCAAAGAGTGAACTATTTTTGGTTGAGTGTTTTACCCCTGCCTGCAATAGTGAGGACTCTGGTGAACAGAATTTGTCTACATTTCTTATGGGAGAATTCTTCACTTGGGATCCAAAAAGGCTTGTGTCTCTTGGTCTCAATTCAGCATGCCCACAGAGGAAGGTGGCCAGGGTGTCCTTCAGATGAAGGCATGAAATTTGGCATTGTTAGCCAAGCACTTGTAGGACCTGCACCGTAAGAAGCTATGGGTACAGTAGACGAACCACAAATATAAACTATACAGCGGGTTATGGACTAGGATGGGACGCAACTTAGACTCTCCCCTCCTGAAAAAGTGTATAGAGATCAGAGACAATTGATGGTCAGCATATGCCCCTACTGCTCGGCAGTAGAAATACTCTCCTTGATGGCATTCTAAAACCTTGGCTGGTATATGAATACTTCAGGGACAGATGCAGGAAAGTCAATTGGGCCAAGATTATTTGGGACTCAGCAGTGACTCGCAAACACTCTTGCATCCCGTGGCTTACACGGTTTGAACAGGCTTCCCACTAAGGAAAGATTGGTTTACTTAGAGGACATAGCATGTCACCTCTGCTCGGAAGAACAAGAGACGCTGCATCACATAC
>AP025064.1:31852891-31917398 GCA_036186865.1 Eustoma russellianum
CACACTTTTATTAATGTTCAGAAAATAACTCAAAACCGAACTACTACTCGCCGCCGCTACAACGGTTTCGGCCTACCCTTAATTTATAGACTCACCTAGTCTAGACAATACCCTTAACCTAATAGGAAAAGTTGACCAACAATAAGGAAATAACTTGAACTAAAACTCCTACTTCTTAGGAGATTTCCTAATCCTTATCAAACAAGGAAATTAACCAACAATATATATATAGACATACATACATACATATGCATGTATATACACACATACATACATCTATATATATATGTGCGTGTATGCGAGATAGAGTTCCACTGATACATTTCTTATGATAATGATAACTTTCTTGTTCAGTAATGTGCTAGGAGCAATGTTGCGCCAGAATATGCATTGGAAATATTTTTCTTTCTATTCTCTTTTACCCTAGTTTTTTTTTTCTACGCGGATTCTATTTTGAAATGGCTTTCTATAATTACGATTTAATTTTGATAAATGG
Source organism: Eustoma russellianum (assembly GCA_036186865.1). NCBI lineage: Eukaryota > Viridiplantae > Streptophyta > Magnoliopsida > Gentianales > Gentianaceae > Eustoma > Eustoma russellianum. The sequence continues at coordinate 31,853,388 of AP025064.1, forward strand.
TTGACGTATACGACAGTACTGAGTTTGTTTCCTAACATACATGAGTAATCACAAAATTTTGCCTTTTGTAGTAAAAGCAAGCATTCAGCAGAAAGGTAGGAAATTGCATGGGAGGATGGTCCATGAGCAGAAGGCTAATCTCAGAAGGCTACATGATCAAGCTTATTGTGATGGTTTTACCTGCAGTGATACCGAGGATAATTGTCCAGAAAATGCGTGTTTTTGTGTTTCAAATGATCCATATTATGGTTACTACTGTGCAAAAACTGTTCCCACAGTTGATTGTACTCTATACAACTGCACTCCCGTGGACCGATGTCCGCCATTGGTGTGTTCCTGTGAAATTGACTCAGATGATCTTTTCTCCTGCTTCCCCGCATGATGGATGATATAATGTAGCGCCCTGGAACTTCTCTTTTATTTTGTTGGGCCTTTGAGGGTTTTTTAGCCATTTCATGAAGTAATTTTGCTCTTTCCTTATGACGACTGAAGGAGAGGTTATATCATTTCCTGAAGTAATTTTGGTGTTTCTGTAAGCCTTTTGAGGGTTTTTTTTAGCCATTTTATGAAGTAATTTCGTTGTTTCTGTAAGCCATTTGAAGGGAGTTATGCCATTTCTTAAAGTAATTCTGATGTTTCTGTACGCTCTTTAAAGAAGATTATACCATTTTTTAAAGTAATTTTGCTGTTTTGTAAAACCCTTTGAGAAGGTTATGCTATTTCCTGAAGTAATGTAATATGAACAAATGAACGATACTTTTTGAGTTACTTTTTTGGACAAGTTGATCTTCTCGATTTAATTTACGTATTTTTGTTTGAGTCATCATCATCCTCATCATCCGCATCCAGTATATCCGAACGACAGCAAAAGCTATCGTTAGGGTCTTAGGAGGATAAGTGGTAGACAAACAATACATCTATCCTAAGGAATAGAGAGTCTGTGAAATTTATGTATTTTTTTCCCTGTTACCCTCTTTTGTGTAACGGATTGATACAACCATGGACGGATATACAAAAATATTATGAGGAGGCATAGTCATCACAATATATATACACACACATATTGTTAGAATATGTTGAGTTTTGATGATTTGCACATTTTGACACTTTGAACAAGGGATTAGGCGCTTCATATATGTTGTTTGAAGTCGGTATACTTCGAACGCCTACATTAGGCGCTTAATGTATCTTGGTGGAGTCCAGTACACTTCGAACGCCTAGATTAGACGCTTTATGTGAAGTGTCTGAATGTGCGTACACTTCGAACGCCTAGATCAGGCACTTCATGTGTGTGTTTGAAAATCAGGACACTTTGAACGCCTGATTAGGCGCTTCATGTGGCCTGTGGAAAAGTGCGAACACTTTGAACGCCCCTTTAGGCGCTTTATGCAGTCTACCAAGCCAAAAGTACTTTTCCCCTGGTTGGGTACGTACTCCTAAGTACTTTCTCTGAGAAAAAGTCAGAGTTAGTTCGAACAAGCATGAAGAGCCACATTAAGCGCTTCATGTGACTTCGAACGACTTAAGAAGCTCACATTAGGTGCTTGATGTGACTTCGAACGACTGTTCATTTTCACATCAAGCGCTCAATATCACTTCGAACGCCTGTGCTTTTTGCACATTAGGCGCTTCATGTGACCAATGTTACAAAGGTCTTAAACTTCACTTTTTAGCATCAGTTGACTCTTTGTACCCTCCCCTTTCAGTGTCTTTTTCACAGGTTCCTCTCTGCTGAAGATTTCAGGTTTCCTTTATTGACATTCATTTTGAAATCTCCCCAAGAATGTTGCTACATGCCAAAGGGAGATCTCCAATGATGAGGACTCACCAACACATGATGCCAAAACCCATTAATGTCAGTGCAGAGGGTTTCAAACGGGAAGAAACCTTGAAGTTGATAAAATAAGGGTTTCTTCCATTGTCTTCTCCAACTTTCTACTTTGCAAGCTCTCAAATTCTCTCAAGCTCAAGCTCTCAAAATACTTGTAATCTTTGTATATTTTTACTTTATTGTTGAGAGAGATTATTGTAAGAAGAAGAAGAGTCTTCTTCTTGGTGAGACCATATTGTGAGAGATTGGGTAGATTGTTGGTCAAGGAGCAAGGGTGCTTCTTGTTTGAGATTTCTAGACTTTGAAGGGTTAGTTAATAGTGTGTGGTGCACTATTCTCCCTACAAGATTTCTTTGACGGCAAAGAAGATCTTTGGAGGCTAAACTTCAAAGGGTTAGACTTCTTGGTTGTGGTCTAGGCAAGGTGCCTAGTTTTTGTATTTTCTGGATTTTATTCTTGATTGTTGTTTCCCCAAAAAGAAATAACAATCCCCATTTCAAAATCCTTCTTGTGAAACATCAAGAAGGTAGAGGAGTAGAGTCATTCGACTTGAACCTCTATACATACTTGTGTTCTTTATTTTATTTCAAGTCTTTATTCTTCTAAAGAACACTCCCAAGTAGTGGTTGCACTTCAAAACAAAAAATAGCCATAAAATATCCATACATGGTGAACACACTATTCAACCCCCCTTTCTAGTGTGTTCTAAGGGACGTAACAATTGGTATCAGAGCCACATCTTGCTTATTTGAGTCCAAATACAAGATTTGATCATTTTACTATGGATCCCTTTGTTTTTGATGATGTGGGTTCTCCTAGTGCTGATGCCTCTAGAAGAAGGAGCCAAGAAACCCTACTCCCTTCTATCTCAAACGTCCATGTCAAAGTTCCTATGTTTGACCCTCTAAACTACCCACTGTGGAAGTCAAATATGGAAACCTACTTACGTTCTTGTGGGCACAGAATATGGGTTGAGGTCTCAAGAGGATCTATGATTCCCATTGATATTGATGATCCTACTCCTGAGGAGGAGTTTCAGTTGGCCATAAATAGCAAGGCTCTTGCTATTTTAAACAATTCTCTTTTCTCAAATGAAAGAGCACAGATTCAAGGTGTCCAATCCGCTCATGAGACTTGGACAAAGCTTGAGATGATCCACGAAGGAACATCTCAAGTAAGAAAGGCCAAAAGGAGACAATTGATAAAACAATTCTACAACTTTACTGTCCCCAAAGGTGAAAAGATTGAAGAGTCCATCCAAAGATTCACCAAGCTTGTCAACCTTCTCAAAGCGGTTGACAAGAAAATAGAACAAGAAGATCTAAACCATTGCTTCCTAAACAGTTTAGGAAGAGAATGGAACGCAAAAGTGACGGCCATTAAGGAGTCCAAGGATTTAGAAACAAACACCCTGGACGAGTTATACGGGAATCTCATTACTTATGAGATTCATTTGGATGCACAAGAAAAGAATGATCCTATTCGCCACTCCACTAAGGCGCTTGTATGCGAGTCGGAGGACTCGGACGATGAAGTCGGACTTCTTGTTAAAAGAGTCCGACGATTTGCGAGAAAGAATGGTGATGAAGCCAAAAGATTCATCAAGGAGAAATACTCCAAGGACAAGGTGAAGGACCAAGAGAACAAATGCTACAAGTGTGGTAAGCTTGGTCATTTCATGAAAGATTGTCGGGTGAAGGAGCCGCAACTCAAAGACAAGAAGGTCATCTACCAAAGGAAGAAGGCCTTGCAAGCGGAAGTAGCCCATTGGGAGAGCATTCTTTTTGGGTCCGAGAGCGACAATGGCGATCGTGATGATCTTGCACTCACGGGGGTGGTGCAAGATGATCTTGACAAGGAGTTCTTTGCACTCATGGCCATCGACGATGACTTGGAGGTATGCAACATTTCATCTCACTATAGAATTATTAATGAACGAGATGATTTAGTGCAAGAAAATGATCTCCTAGATTTAAAATATAAACGTGTCAAGAAAGAGTTTAGAGCATGCTTAAATGAATATAATGATACGTTAGAAGATCACATTGCATTGCAACTTGAGCATGATATATTTTTGACTATGCATGTGATTGCACTTGAAGAGAAACATGATTTGATGAAATCATGTGCTCAAGCCCTTGAGGATAATAAAAATGATTCAAGGGTAAGTGCTACAAAAGTAGAGATCAAAGATGCATCTAGGCCAATCATGAAAGCTAAAATCAAACCTAGTGCCATGTATGCATCCAAGAAGGGAAATAAGAAGAAACAAGCACAAGTGATCAAGGAGTCCAAAACCTCCTTGAAGAAGCAAAGGCACATGCCTAAACAAAAGGCTAATGCACCAAAGGCATCACAACCTTTGGTTCATGTTGTGAAACAAAAACCTTCTACTATTCCAAAGAAGGTGGTTTCTAAAAAGGAAACACGACATGTGCCTACGCACAAGCATTCGCACAAGCATACACCAACTCACAACCATATTCCTACATGTTTTTATTGTAATAGGAAAGGCCATGCAGAAAGAGTATGTAGAGCTAAAAATAATAAGAATCTTGTGTGGGTGCCGAAAGGCGAGATGAAGGTGACTAACCTTCAAGGACCCAAAACAAAAAGGGTACCAACTTCACATGGTTCTTTTGTAGGCCCTAGCACTCAATGGAGAAAGCGAAGACAAGAAGGTCAAATGGGTCGTGGACAGTGGGTGTTCCAACCATATGACGGGAGACAAACGTCTCTTCCATAAACTCACTATGCAAGACGGAGGAGTTGTCTACTTTGGCGGTAGCAAAGGCCAAATCAAAGGACATGGTATTGTGGGTAACGATTCCTTCTCTCTTAGTGATGTCTTATATGTTGTAGGTCCTAAGTTTAACTTGATAAGTGACAGTCAACTTTGTGATGCTAATTATGAGGTAACGTTTTTGAAAACAAAGTGTGTTGTGAAAAAGGAAGATAAGATTTTATTTGAGGCTTTGCGTTTCAAAAATATTTACAAACTCAGCATTTGATGATTTGCACATTTTGGCACTTTGAACAAGGGATTAGGCGCTTCATGTATGTTGTTTGAAGACAGTATACTTCGAACGCCTACATTAGGCGCTTAATGTATCTTGGTGGAGTCCAGTACACTTCGAACGCCTAGATTAGGCGTTTTATGTGAAGTGTCTGAATGTGCGTACACTTCGAACGCCTAGATCAGGCGCTTCATGTGTGTGTTTGAAAATCAGGACACTTTGAACGCCTGATTAGGCGCTTCATGTGGCCTGTTGAAAAGTGCGAACACTTTGAACGCCCCTTTAGGCGCTTTATGTAGTCTACCAAGCCAAAAGTACTTTTCCCCTGGTTGGGCACGTACTCCTAAGTACTTTCTCTGAGAAAAAATCAGAGTTAGTTCGAACAAGCATGAAGAGCCACATTAAGCGCTTCATGTGACTTCGAACGACTTAAGAAGCCCACATTAGGCGCTTGATGTGACTTCGAACGACTGTTCATTTTCACATCAAGCGCTCAATGTCACTTCGAACGCCTGTGCTTTTTGCACATTTGGCACTTCATGTGACCAACGTTACAAAGGTCTTAAACTTCACTTTTTAACATCAGTTGACTCTTTGTACCCTCCCCTTTCAGTGTCTTTTTCACAGGTTCCTCTCTGCTGAAGATTTCAGGTTTCATTTCTTGGCATTCATTTTGAAATCTCCTCAAGAATGTTGCTACATGCCAAAGGGAGATCTCCAATGATGAGGACTCACCAACACATGATGTCAAAACCCATTAATGTCAGTGCAGAGGGTTTCAAACGGGAAGAAACCTTGAAGTTGATAAAATAAGGGTTTCTTCCATTGTCTTCTCCAACTTTCTACTTTGCAAGCTCTCAAATTCTCTCAAGCTCAAGCTCTCAAAATACTTGTAATCTTTGTATATTTTTACTTTATTGTTGAGAGAGATTATTGTAAGAAGAAGAAGAGTCTTCTTCTTGGTGAGACCATATTGTGAGAGATTGGGTAGATTGTTGGTCAAGGAGCAAGGGTGCTTCTTGTTTGAGATTTCTAGACTTTGAAGGGTTAGTTGATAGTGTGTGGTGCACTATTCTCCCTACAAGATTTCTTTGAGGGCAAAGAAGATCTTTGGAGGCTAAACTTCAAAGAGTTAGACTTCTTGGTTGTGGTCTAGGCAAGGTGCCTAGTTTTTGTATTTTCTGGATTTTATTCTTGATTGTTGTTTCTCCCAAAAGAAATAACAATCCCCATTTCAAAATCCTTCTTGTGAAACATCAAGAAGGTAGAGGAGTAGAGTCATTCGACTTGAACCTCTATACATACTTGTGTTCTTTATTTTCTTTCAAGTCTTTATTCTTCTAAAGAACACTCCCAAGTATTGGTTGTACTTCAAAACAAAAACTAGCCATAAAATATCCATACTTGGTGAACACACTATTCAAACCCCCCCTTCTAGTGTGTTCTAAGGGACCTAACATATATATGTAGAAGTTTGCATCCAATTAGATATATAACAATATCATTATTCCAAAAGGCAAACCAAATCTATACTATTATTTTTAATTCTTGTCTTATAATTGTTTTAGTTGTTGTTAAAATGTATAACATATTTTTACTTTTTTCTACAGTTACCGACAAAGTTTTTATAAGGTGAAAAAGTCATTTAAAGCACGTATTTTATAAAATTTCTATGTTCGAAAATAACTTTTTGCACAAAAGAGTAACATGTACTTTTAATAAAAATATATGCGTATCTTACGCACGTTTTTTAATTCAATGAATTTCTTAGGAAAAATTATTTTTTGTGTAAGCTTAGACGTAAAAAAATCCTACCATTACAAAATTTATGCATTCAATTAGAAACCAAGTTGCTAAACACCTCGAATTAGTAACTAGAACTAATGATCTATAATTGGATGATTATCAAATTAGTCCCAGTATTTCTATATAATTAAAATTTACCCAAAATAATATAAGAGATAACATAAAAGACCACTGGGTACGTGCCCCCCCCCCCAAAGTACATCCGGCCCTCCACATAATACCATATATATATATATGTATGTATATATATATATATTTTTTAAGCCAGAGATATGTTATTATTGATAAAGCCTTACTTATGGTGGAGGAAAACCATATTACAAAGCATCAGTGTATGAGAATAAATGAAATAGCGAGCTAAGAATATCATATCTCCAGTCGTATACGATATGCCGCATTAAAACCTTGCCAGGTAAAACCACCCTTGTGGATAAAACCCTAGCGAAGGAAAAAGCGTACATATTTATACAACCATCATTGATATGAGGTAAAGCTATATGTAAAAACGAAGACATGTATGTCCTATCTGCTGATAGCATGCAAAAACTCCATTTGTAGCGGGGAGGAGTGCTAGGCCTATCCATGAGATCTTCATAAACAACGCTTGGGTGTGTAGTGCAGACCGCGGAGTTCCTCAGCGCAGAGTGTTTTGCCAGCAATACGTACAGCCAAAGACATGAGAGAACAAGTAGGAAGAGGCAGTTAAGAAGCAGAGAGAGACAATATAAAACATTGATAAGGCGTAGACAAGACATACCAAGCCTGCCTGAATCCCGCAGGAGACAGGCAGGGAAATTCTTGAGATGCCAATCCATATGGAAGACAGTCTGAGACACCAGTAGGATGAAACTCTTAAGCATCATTTTAGAGACCACCATTGAGTTAAGAGCGAAAAGCAGGAAGCGTGAAGTCAGTCACAATAATTCCTCGTATATGTGCAGGGACTAATACAAGCTCGGAATACGATGTAAAAAGCATAGTCCGTGAGCCTTCCTGGGATAGATAGTGCGCTGCTTTATTTACCTCCCGAGGCGCATAAGATATGTGTATAGATGATTCAGCAAGGAACGTGCGTAGACGATGGAGGTCCGGAGCTAGGGGAGTCCGAGTATGCATGAGTGTTAGTAGCTGATGACAATCTACCTCTACCTGTAACGGGCCATATATCGGCAGATAGTGTAATAATGAAATTAATACAGCTTGCGCTTCAACTCTAACTGGATAGTCATGGCGCAGAGGAAAGGAAATGGCATGAATAAAAGATCCTTGCGCATCACGTAGTACTGCTCCACCCCCTGCAGTTTGACAACCAACAGAGGCGTCTGTATTTAATTTTAGTCGACCAACGGGAGGAGGGTTCCAATGAACAATCCGCAGTCTAGACAAGCGAAGAGGAGGAGAAAGACCATTATTAATGAGACGAGGAATATTGGATACTATTTTAGTTCCGCTTTGTGCCTTGGCCCAGAGAAACATATCTAGTCGAATATTCTTGAGGAGTGTTTGCTGAGACCAAGTTCCATCACCAAACACCACCTCAGCATAACATTTCCAAATATTCCAAAGGAGGGTTCCAAGATATATTCGTTGCATACAACCAAGAAACCCATCTGCCGCTTCTAACCACACCGAAATCATATAACTGCGCCATCCAGAGGCATGATTTGGCCGGATGTCTAACAAGTCATTGAAATAATGTCGAACAGGGCGGATTTGGGAACAATGATAAAAAATGTGATTGTGAGAGGCTGAATCCGCTCGACAAAACGGACATATACTTGGCAGAACTTGAATAAAACGGGAGAGGCTGTCTGGCAAAGGCAATGCATTATGCAAGAGCTTCCAAAGAAATACCTGTATCATCGGACGTTGACGTGGTACCCAGGCTATTTGATTAGTCAGGAGTGATGGGGCTGTAGGTCGAAGAGACTCATATGCATCTTTTAGCAGAAACTGACCCGTGGAGTTTCGCCAAACTGGCGTCCCGTTAATCCACTGAACCAATGTCTGACATTGTGGATTAATATGGCAAATTCGCTTCCATATAGGAGAGTCATATATACGTGAAACAAATGTTTGAGATCTTTGATAGCGTCGACGCATATATTCCCCCCATAAAGTTGAACTCACATGATATTGCCACCATAATTTCGCCGCATAGGCACGCTGAATGCTATCAAGAGAACGAAGATGTAGACCACCCTCTTGTGTAGGACAACAAATGGTGGACCATTTAACCCAGTGACGTCTATCAGGCCCCCATAGAAAAACCGCAAATCGCCTCTCCAGTGATCGAACAACACTACGTGGAATAGCAGATGCAGCCAGAACATGCAGAGGTATAGATAAAAGGACAGAGCGAATGAGCAAAAGCCTGCCAGCAGTACTTAATATCTTGGCTTGCCAACCATTGAGTTTAGAGTCAACATGTTGTATCAGATCTAAACAGTGTGTAGATCGAGTAATACCTTTATGAAGATATGAGCCTAAGTATTTCATCGGGAGGCTTGTCTGCCGTGCTCCTAGTAAGGCAGTACATGCACTGCGCTGTGACATAGAAACTGCATCCGAGTAGATAACCGAACTTTTGTTCCAGTTTGTCGCTTGTCCCGAAACTTTTTCATACGTAGTAAGAAAATTTTTAAAGACCCGAAAATTTTGGTGACTAGCATCAAGAAATATAAGCAAATCATCCGCATAAGATAAATGTGTAATGGTCATAGGGATGCGGCCAATAGAGTATGGCCGAATAACTGAATGACTAACCAGAGACTTAAGGCCACGACTAAAACCCTCAGCAGCAAGAATAAATAATAAGGGTGAGAGTGGATCCCCTTGTTTGACCCCTCGAGTAGGCCGGAAAAATCCATACGGAACACCATTCGTTAGTATTGAAATATGCGTAGCCTTCAGCTGATTTAACACCAATGTGACAAAACTGGTGGAGAAGCCAAAACAACGCATGATGGCCTGTAAGTATTGCCAATTTACCCTATCAAAGGCCTTTGCCATATCCAGCTTAAGAACTGACTTATGAGGGCGCACACCTTTGTCAAGCCAATGTATTAATTCGTTGGCTAAGAGGACTTGCTCCGTGATACCTCGCCCCTTTTGAAATCCCGCTTGCTCTGGAGAAATTAGCTTTGGCAACAACGCGTTCAACCGAGTGGCAAGGATACGCGTTTGAACCTTACTCATGAAAGTAGACAATGCAATTGGTCTAAAATCGTTAAACGTACGTTGAGATGATCCTTTGGGAATCAGAACTATCAACGAGTGGGCCATGGCTCACGGAACGGGGAAGCCTAGAAAATATTCTTGTACCGCTTTATGGACATCTTGACAGATTACCTCCCAACAAGTGCGAAAGAACCATCCATTATAGCCATCAGGACCTGCAGCACTATGAGGATCTAAACTCCAGACAGCTTCCTTTACTTCCTCTAAAGATGGTAGAGCAGTGAGCATTATGTTTTCATCCGCAGTAATCAAGGAAGGAATTGGGGATAAAAATGGAGTTGGATCTTCTACTGGTTGAGCAGTGAACATTCGGGTGAAGTGATCCACAGCCGCTCGACCAATGTCCTCTGGCGTATTACAGTAAGTACCGTCCTCAAGGTAGATTCCTTGCAAGCGTTGTCTACGTTGTTTATCTTTAACTATAGAATGGAAATATCTTGAACCACAGTCACCCTCTTGCAGCCATTTGACTCTAGCTTTTTGTTTCCAATACTGAAGTTCAATATTTGTCACACGGCGCAGCTCAGATTGGGCCTCAAAATAGGCCATGCGAGTGCAATCGTTAGGTTCCTGGTCAAACTGAATCTCCGCTGAATTAGCCTGACGTTCCGCATGTTGTACCATATGAAAAATATTGCCAAACACATCCCTATTCCACTGTCTGACGTCCTTCTTGTATGCACGTAGCTTGGCACATAAACCATGCATACCACCAACTGTGGGATACGATGACCAAGCTGCTTTGGTGAAGGTCATAAAGTCTGGGTGAGATGTCCAGACTGTCAAGAAACGAAATTGCTTTGGGCCAGATTGAATGTCAGTCGAACATTGAAGCAAAAGTGGGCAATGGTCGGATGTTGTACGGCTCAGATGAGTCAACTTCAGCAGTGGAAAAACATTGTAAAAATGTTCATTGCAGAATACCCAATCAAGTCGACGCCATACCCGTCCTAGTCCACGACCACCTTGCCATGTATAGCGAGTTCCATTGTGGGGAACCAATTGTAACTCAGCATATTGGACTGTGTCGTTAAAATCTTGAAGAGCTGACATAGAAGGACGTGACGTACCTTTATGATCCAAAGGAGATAGAAACGTGTTAAAATCTCCCGCTATCAACCATGGGTCATGGCAAGTATCATAACAGTGCTTAATCGATTGCCAGAGAATTTGTCTGTGTTGCACAGTGTGGCGACCATAAACATAGGAAATACGCACTATATGTTGCGTATGTAGCTGGAAACGAAAATGAGCAATTTGCTCCAACAGGCAAGCATCCAGAAGTTGCAAACTAGATGTTTTCCAGAAACACCATGCACGTCCGTCACAAACACTTTGGGATGCGGTAAAACCTAAATTTATTTGAGCTCTGGTTAAGCGTGATTCTGGTTGTTGAGGTTCTATGAGAAAAAGAAATTGTACATGATACTGAGTAAGCAGGAGTCTCAAGCGAGGCAATGAAGTGCGTAGATGTATATATATATATATGTATGTATATATATATATTGAAAAATACAATGCTTAACATGCTTCGACTGAGACAAAAAAGTAAAACTCTCATTTTTTTGGGTCTAAACTTAAAGAAAACATAAAACATGATATATTAACTTCTTATTCACTATTCATTATCTTCTTCTGTAGCGTCCCTTCCCGAGCCCTAGTATTAGAAACGCTTCATCGGCGTATTCTACTAAGAGAAATGCAAACCGTCGAAACCAAATCATATACATGTTAGCAAAGTGACATAGACTGATGTCAGCGGAAGTCGTAAAATTAAAACCATTAAAATAAACTTCAATCATCAATATATAAATCTAGGCAATATCCAAAATCCAATACACGAATCGCAAACTTAACGTGGACATTGTAAATCTCAATATAACAAATCTCAAATTCACAAAATAAAGTCTCAACATAAATCCCATAAATAGTCTCCTCAGCAAGTCCTCAAATCAACGACATCCCAACTCGGACTTGTCCTTGACAAATACTAGATCATAATCATGTTTCTCTCCAAAATATAAACAAGTGTAGTATGAGCAACAAAACATCGCCTAATAATTAACTTGTCTCTACCCACAATGGGATTATACACGGATAAACAAGTGTAAATACGTAATAAAATAATTTCAGAAAATATCAAGTTTCCTATTTGCAATTTCTTTACTATATTACCCTTTATAGTCAACCAAGCAACAAAGGCAAACATCCACTCAAATGGTTAATCATATGTTAGTCACAGTCAGAGTCCAATGATGCAAAGTTATAAAATCGATACAATACAAAGTTCAAAAATCAAAGTCTGAGTCAGATCAAAATTCCATTACAAAGTTCCAAATTCCAATTTCAAATCCACATCCGATTCCAAATTGGTACAAAATCCAAATCTAAATCCGATTCCAAATTGGTATAAAATCCAAATCTAATCCCGATTATCAATTTCCAAAACCAATTTCAATGCAATGACTATACCACGTTCCTTACAGTTGACTTATATCGTAAGACCTATGAATTGATCATCCAACAGTCAATATGCCTAGGCTCCCTATCCCAGACAGTCAATATGCATGGGGGTCCTAATTGGCCGTCAATATGTACGCGCGTCCTATCCCAGAAAGTCAATATGCCTGGACGCCCCGTTTGTTTGAGATCTATCCAGTTTAACGATATATTCCCTTGTGAGGGCGAATTTCGCAAAATGCAATGCACAGTTTCGAAAATAATGTCAAAGTACCAAACTTTTCCAAACAATTCCAAATGATTTCAATCATCAAAATATTCCCAAGTATCAAAATATTCCTAACTCCAAGTGTATCCATATATATATATATATATATATATATATATATATATATATATATATATGTATGTGTGTGTGTGTGTGTATATATATGTATATATATGTATATATATGTGTGTATCTATATGTGTGTGTATATATGTATATATATATATGCTCATGCAAAGCTTGAGAAAAAATGATGGCTCTGGCGACTCAGGCGACAACGACGACAGAAACATGAATCTTCATCGTTTTCTACAATATTCTTTGATTTCGTTTTCTCAACTTGCGTTCAGGACTTTTGCCCCTTTTATTTATTTTAATTTCAAGCATTCACCTTTGCGGCACCGTTTCTCCGCCTCCAGCAATTCCAAGATCGATCATCTTCACGCTGCCGCCAACAATCGCCGCTTTCACCAGGGATCTCCCGTTCGATTTCTGCAATCAAGGCTACATACTTCATTTCGGATTTCGATTCTTCCACTGGTAATTGTTTCGATTTTCTACGGGTTGCTTACAGCGGCCCCATATTTTGCCAAAGTTTCCACCTTTTTAATTGTAATGTTGTCTCATCATTTACTACTGGTCTTGAATTCATATTTGGTCTGAGATGGAACCGCCGCCACTCTCCAAATCATTTGCGGCTATGGTATCGTCTGCAGTTGCAGGCAGATTCCCATCGCGTGAGACGGGATGCTATAAAGGATACCCTGCTGTTTCATTTACGCAAGATGAAATTGCCATTATTGCAAATCGCTTCAAGTACGCCATAGTTGGAGCCTTTTGGCATGGCCGGCCATCTATGGCAAGCTTGCGCACCTCGATTGACAGAATTGGGTTCAAAGGTTCAGTTAATATTGGTCTCCTTGATGAGGGACATGTGCTGCTAAACTTTGTTAACGAAGATGATTATACGCGCTTCTTTTATCATTGTGATTGGCGTTTCCAGGGATATGATATGAAGGTCACGAAATGGACTCCTTTGTAGGTCGACATGCCAACCTACCTGCATTATTCGGTAATGTAAGCTATTTTAAACAATAGAAGCAACACCTTGTTTAAAATGTAGGGGAATAGCTTATACATTACTCTGTACACATGAGTGAGTATTCTATGTACTACATCCTTTGATATAAATTTCATGCCTTCAAAAGTTTATCTATTCTGCGCCTGCCAGATGTGGTAAATAGTAGAAGCCAAGGAAATTTTTACTGCCTTGGCTCTTAGTGTCTTTCCTTTAAGTTTGTGTGAGCTCCAGGGCAGCAATCTATGGATAGAACTAAGTTCCGGTGGAAGACCAAGCCAGGCCGAGGTGGATTGCCAGGCATGTCTGGTGGCTGAGCGGGAGAAGAAGAGGTAATTAAGTATCTCTTGTCCCGCTGACCAGAACTGACATGTATGATTGTCAAGGTAAACAAGTCTGTTCTTGGTGGGAAGCTTGTTCAGCCTGGCCGCCATAACGTAAAAGAGTGTTTGAGAGTCACTTCTGAGTCCTAGACGATCTTGGCCAATTGAATTTCCTACCTTTCTCCCTAAAGTGTTCATATTCAATTCAAGGTTTGAGAACACCATCCACCATCCATAAAGTAAGAGCATCTATAGCCAAGCTGCTCGAGCCCGAGCTGACAAGCAACTTGTCTCTGATTTCCAGCAATTTTTGAGGAGGGGGAGTCAGTGCTACGCCCCTCCCTAGTCCATAATGTGTTATATAACTTGTATTTATGATTCATCCACTGCACCCAGTGAGTATCCTTCTTGTGATGGAGATCCCATCAGTGCTTGGCTAACATCGCTAGATTCCATGGCTGTAACTGAAGTACTCTCAAGCCACCTTCATCTTAAGGCATACTGACTTGAGACCAGGAAACCCGGGCCTTTTTGGCCCCAAGTGAAGAATTTCTCCATATGAAGTGTAAGAAGATTCTGTTCACTAGAGACCTAATTGTTGCTGGCAGAGGCAAAGCACTTAACCAAAAACAGTTTACGCCTTGCATCACTGATTTGATCAATTGTAATCTGCCACTATATGAAAGACTAGTCACATTCCATAGCTCCACCTTGTCCATCAACTTCTTGATGAAAGGGGCGTAATGAAAGCTCTGGAGTTTATGCCCCGTGATGAGTATGTCTATATATCTGAATGGCATAATTCCAACTGAGAAGCCCGTGCTGACCAGCTGCCAGTTAGCATCCTGACCAACTGCTGCATGGAAGAGCTGAGACTTGGCCAAATTGGCCCTGAGCTCTGAACAATCACCAAAGGTACTTAGTGCTTGCATGAGTTTTTGTACTGAGCAAATATCACCTCAGGAGAAGAGGATGAGGTCATCTACAAAGGTGAGGTGAATGATAAACTGCTTAGCACAGCCAGGTCCCCCTGTCTCAGCCTACGTCTTCCCTGAAAGTGTCCATAAGGCATGCCATTTAGAGTGACAGAGTACGAGGTGAAGGTGACGCACTCCATGATCCATCCAGTAAATGAAGTAGGGAAACCAAGTCCAATAAGCATGTCCTTAAGAAAAGACCAGCTGATAGAGTAAAACGCTTCCCGGATGTCAACCTTTAGCATGCACCTAGGAGCTGTTCTCTTTTTCCCATACTCTCTGATTAATTCTTGTGCCAGGAATATATTTTCCATCATAGATCTGCCTTTGATGAAGCCAGCCTGGGCTGAATCTATGTAGGAAGTCATGACATTCGTCATTCTAGAAGCAAAGATCATAGATATAATCTTTTATATAACATTGCAGCAGGAGATAGGCCTATAATCCTCAACTCTATTGACATGTGCAGACTTGGGTACTAGAGAAATTGTGGCATGATTGAGCCGCTTGAACAACACCTCATTACTGAAGAACTCCTGTACCGCAGCAACAAGGTCTGCCCCAGCTATCTCCCATGCGTTGATGAAGAAATGGGAAGTGTAACCATCAGGACTAGGAGATTTGTCTTTACCAATGGAAAGCAGTGCTGTTTTGATCTCAGCTTCTGAGATATGAACAATAAGAGAGCCAGCCTGCTGAGATGAGAGCAGGGGGCCTATGTTCAAAAATTGTGCACTGATAGCCTTCACAGGCTGAGCTAAGTCGAGCAGGTCAGTGAAGAACTGAACAAAACGCAGCGCTGCTTGCTCAATAGACGATGACATAATACCATTGTTTAGTTGAACTCCCGTTATACTGCTCCTTACCTTGTTCCTTTTAATTACAGAGTGGAAGAATTTTGTATTCCTGTTACTCGAAATTAAAAAGTGATCTTTGACTAGCTTTGCAAATTATTTCCTTTGTGCCTCCATAAGATTGAATGTAATGCCTTTGTTTCTGGAACTTGTCCTTCCATTCAGGGGTGCCCCAGTTGTCGTCTGGGAATTCCTGCATGATTTTCAGCTATTCCTTAGCCTGGTCAGCACAGTTAGAGATGTGCGAGAAGGATTTCCTATTCAGGTCCCTTAGGGGGCCTTTCAAGGATTTAAGCTTCTTACAGAGCTGGAAAATTTCTGAGCCACGGACTATTTGTCTCCAATGTGAATTGACCAGAGGAAGGAAGTCCTCATAATCGGCCCACATGTTGAATAACTTGAAGGAGCTTTTGATTGCTGGCCTGAAATGATCGAGGAAGAGCACTACAGGAGAATGGTCAGAGAGGCAACATGCAGGAAAGAAATGTTCCTTTGCCATAGGATATGTCTCCAGGAAGGAAATATTTTCCATATCTCTGTCAAGTCTAGATTTGATAGAGCCATTTTTCCAAGTGTGGAAGCAGCCTGATGAGGTGGTCTCCATCAGTCCACTCTGGAGGAAGCAGTTGAGTTGATCCTACAGCTCGTAGTTACTGACTGACCTACCACTTATTCTCTCCTCTTCACCAAGGATGCAGTTGAAATCATCCAGGACTATCCAATGATTATTCAGATGTTTGACTGTGGTTGAAAAAGGAGCTCCACAATGGACGCATATCTAACACACTGTTGAATCCATAGACAAAAGTTGCTGACAAGCTCAGCCCGGTCTTCTTAGATAAAATTGTACAGTGCATGACTTAGGGGTCAGCAGAGATGACCTGGACAGCAGCGGAGGATGGATCCCACCTTAAAAAAATTCACTTGCCTGCATAGGATTCAAAATTATTTACGAACTCCCAGCCTGCAAACTTTTGGCGCTAGAACAAATACATTTTGTCATTTAACTTTGTTTTCAGTCATCCGAGGATGCCTATTTTGTGCTTTTTAACAAAATTATATACTCTATTATGCTTTAGGGGCTTGTTGCATCCCCTAATATTCCAAGAACTAAAAATCATAGAGGTTAGGCATTTGATCGTACCTTGGCCTTACCATGAGGTTTGATTTTTTTCCCTAAGGAGAAGGCCTTCGATTTGGAGATCACCTAAGTGAATCCATCCTAGAGCAAGGAGTTAATTCTTTCGACGTGGTACTCCAGGTAGGCACTAGCTTGCGTATTCTGACCTGGCTCGACCGGGCTAGCCTCAGGCATGTTAAGTATAAATTGTTTTGATGATGAAAAGATTTTTTAAATAAGTTAAATTAATGTTTGAGACTTGATGCAAGATGAGAAAATTACACTATGTCAAAAATGGTTGAGATTGGAACTCACTGTCGAACATCGATCTCTCAACCCATGGACATCGATCAATCGATGTCACTTCAGTCTCTCCTCAGGGAGACTTCGATCGATCGATATCAGTCAGAAAGGTTTCTGTCCAACATCGATCTCTCAGTACAGGGGACATATTGATCGAAGTGACATCAGTCTCTCCCAGGGGGACTTCGATCGATCGATGTCAACAGTTTCAAAAACTGCAAAGTTTCTGGAGGATATTGATCTCTGCCCCAGGCACTTCGATCGATCGATGTCCCCCAGAATTCAAATTTTTTTGAACGTTGGAACAAAATCTAAGGGAGCTTCATGGTATTTTCTCTATCCAATCTTGCTCAAATTTCTTGTAGACTTTAACCCACCATATTACATGCTTCCTTGACTATTTTGTCTATGTCTAAGCAATCCTAGGTTGGCTATTGAAGATCAAACCACTCCATAGGGTGGCTAAAGACTATTTGGGCATTATCCTGACATTTGGAGTAGTTCAAGACATGGTGGAGAGCTCAAAAACATGGTGAAATTCATCTATAAAAGGAAGAGGCTTGGATGAGGCAAATACACACTTTCAACATCATCTAGCTTCATTATCCATTGTTGTATAGTTCTCTCATATTTGTAAAATTGCTTAAAACTTCTTAAGCTTTTCTTTGCTCTTCATTGTTGTATATTGAGAGATAGAGAGTCTAGCACAAGAGGAACCATAAATATTTGATCTCTTGCTTGTGCTTAGACTAGTGAGAAAGTGTAAACCTTACTATATTTCTTCAACCCGCTGTGAGAAAGTTCTTGAGGGAACTTTGTTGAAGTTGTGAGGTAGCAAGAAGTTGTTCTTGCTAAAGAGCTGTAGTTGTTGTAGTTTGCACAAGTGTGTTTTGTGTAAGAAGTTGTTGTTGTTTCATACACTAATGTGTTAGTGTAAGTGTTGCTGTGGTTGTTCTTATTGTCTCTAATAAGAAGAGTAGTTGTTGAAAATCCACTTTGGCAACAAAGTGGTAGTGGAGCAGAATCATTTACGATTCGAACCACTCTATATCCGAGGTACTCATTCATTTCTTCTCATCTCCTATTCTTACTCTGATTTTGAATTTCTTTTGAGTTGAGCCACACAAGAAAAATTCCGCAAAACTTCTAAACACTCTATTCACCCCCCTCTAGAGTGTGTGTCGGACCTAACGATTGGTATCAGAGCCTAACCTTGATTGCTTGGCCTATCTTTGCAAGTAGCAAGGTTAAGATCATGGCAATGACAACCTCAACCTCAATCTCTTTATCTCACACTTCATCTCCCAAGCCTACTGCACTATTTTTAGGATCAAACACTAAAGCACCTATGTTTGATGCCTAAAATTATTCTTTGTGGAAATTTCAAATGATCAATCATTTAAAAGGTTGTGGATTTGATATATGGAGATCTGTTGTCAAAGGAATTGAAGTTCCTATGATCACCAACTCAAAAGGAGAATCAATGTTCAAAGATGAGGATGACTACATCGACGAAGAGAAGATAAAATTCGCCATCAATGGCAAAGCATTTGATATTTTCTCAAGTGCTCTTACCACCACCGAACTCATAAGACTTCAAGGTCTTGAAACAGCCTATGAGGCATGGAAAAGGCTTGAAATGATACATGAAGGGACTGAGCAAGTGAGAATGTCCAGAAGACTCATGCTCATGAGGGAATATGAGATGTTCGGAATGAAGAGCAGTGAGAAGATTGAGGAGACAATCAACCGATTCACACGAATAGTGAATCAACTTTCCATGGTGGACAAGAAAATCTCAAATGAAGACCTTGTCTCAAAACTCCGCAACTCTTTACCAAGAGAATAGATACCTAAAGTCACCGCCATCACCGAATCAAAGAATCTCAAGACTCTTACCCTTGATGAGCCGGTAATCTTCTTACTCATGAAATTCTTATTGATGAACAAAATGGAATGAACCCTATCAAGCTAACACAAACATTACACAAAGGGTTGGTGGTAGAGTCCGATGAATTGGATGAGGAAGTTGCCTTCTAGTTAGAAAATTTAGAAGAATGGCAACTAGAAACAAAGATCAAGCAAGAAAATTTTTCAGAAGACCACCTAAGGAAAAAGAAGCAAGTGAAAATTGCTATAGATGTGGTCGAACCAGTCACTTCATTGTCGATTGCCATGCCAAGGAGCCGTAAAAACAAGAAAAGAAGATATTTCCTCAAAAGAAGAAAGCTCTTAATGCGGAAGTAACCACGTGGGATGATCTCCTTTCTGAATCGGAAGGAGAAGAGAGTGAAGATCAAGGTGTTGGACTTGTTGCAATAGTTGACAATCTAAAGATTCAACATACTTGTCTCATGGCGATTACAGATGACCTTGAGGTAAATTCTAATCCTTCAAATTTGCAAGATGAAATAGGAGATTTGCAAGAGTATTTTGAGAAACTGAATTTAAAATATAAACATTTGAAGAAAGAGTTCAAGAAGTGCATCTTAGAAAATAAAAGCTTGCATGATAAGAACATTTTGATATTTCAAGAGCATGACATCATAATCACCATGCATAAAACCGTAGCTCTTGAAAATTTATAAATTAGGAAAGAATGTGAGAAACTAAGGTTAGATTTACAAAGACTAACAAATGGTAAAAATAATTTAGACATACTACTTGGAAATCAAAGAATTGGAAATGATAAATCCGGTTTAGGATTTAATTCATCACATTCTTCCATTAAGCCTAAGTCATTAAAGAAAAAGGCAAACAAGAGAAAAGCACAACATAACTCATCACCTTCTAAACCAAGGCATGTACCCACTTGTTTTCATTGCAACAAAGTAGGGCATGTGAAGAATGAATGTAGAGCTAGATTTGAAAGCATGTATGTTTGGAAGCCTAAGGGTCGACAAACTAATCTTAAAGGACCCAACCATCAAAGGGTACCAATGCATAAATCTTTTGGTTTTGTAGGCTCTCAAGATAAATGGAGTAGCCAAAGAAGAAGGAACCAAGTGTCTTATGGACAGCGGATGTTCAACACATATGACCGGAGACAAAACATTGTTCACCAAGCTCAAGCTTCAAGATGGTAAAGACGTCGGTAATATTGCAACCTGAGAACCATAAAACCATCTTTCTTCTTCTTCTCTTCTCCCATTCTTCTATCATTTCAAACACATAAATCATCACTTTTGAACGAAAATATAGAAGGAAGATATCTTATTGTGTGGAATTTTGATGTTTTCCACCACCGAGAAAAGATAGCTGCTGTTTTTTTGAAGGTATAGCGAGAAAATGGATCCGAGGAGGAGCGATAGAAAGTGGATGTACGAGAGAGTAAACAACGGGGAGTGGAGTTTTAGATTTGTTGAAGGTCTCGAAGAATTTATGGATTTTGCGACGAGTAATGAAAGTGGAACGCAGATTAGATGTCCGTGTAAGAAACGCAAGAACCGTAAATATATGCATCCGGCTGACGTGAGGGTTCACTTATTGAAACAAGGTTTCGTGCACAATTACCATACATGGTACTGCCACGGCGAATATGAGGGGGCGTCTACATCTGCAACTGTATACGTCGAAGGGGGACCCGGTCAGGTTGATGCCGATGAAATAGACAAGGGATCTCACAACCCATACATGCAGATGGTGCAAGACGCAGCCGCTGGCACATTTAGGGGAGAGCAGTACTTACAAATGCAGGATCCGGATGAACAGCCGCGTATATTCATGGAGGAATATCTGAACCCTCAGGCAAGACAGTTTTTTGAGATGCTGAACGCCGGCAACACGCCGCTGTATCCCGGTTGCGGTAGTCACACACAGATGTCCATGATCGGTCGGATGACGAGCATGAAGAGACGATATAGCAACGACCAAGAAACACAAATTCCGGAAACAAACAAACACAAACACCAACGACTTAGCGACGCTCAGCGATGACCAAGAAACACAAATCCCGGAAACAAACAAACACAAATACCGACTACTTAGCGACGCTCAACGACGACCAAGAGACACAAATATCGACGACTTAGTGACGCTCAGCGACGCCCAAGAAACACAAATCCCGGAAACAGACAAACACACATACCGACGAATTTAGCGACACACATACCGACGAACTAGCGACGCACGATGTCTCTTCACACCATTCGACGCATTTCGTCGCTACGGCATTGCTATTCTGCAGTGTCCGTTCAGTTCCCAATGGTTACAACGTGTGATAAATTTACGTCTCTTCACACCATTCGACGCGTTTCGTCGCTACGGCGTCGCTATTCCGCAGTGTCCGTTCAGTTCCCAATGGTTACAACGTACGATAAATTTACGTCGCTAATTCGTTGCTAATTCATCGCTAATTCGAACGAACCGTCACGCCCGCACATATTACGTCGCTAATTCGTTGCTAATTCGCACGAAGCGTCACACCTGCACATATTCCCATCTTGGTTAACGGTCGAAAAATTCGTCGTATGTTCGTCGCTATATCGTCGCTAAATTTACCTATTTATACCCCAAACATCCGCACATACACACACACACAAAGTTATAAAACATCAAAATATGCCGCGTCGTTTTAGAAGAACTCCAAGGCGTAGTGGAGGGGCAAACAGTGCCCCTCCACAAGGGCCTCCTCCTCAAGCACCATCGATTGAGCGGGAGGGTTCCATATCTGTGTATGGCCCACTACCGCGAGAGGATGCTCAAGAACAAATGCCGGAACAGGATATCGACTACCGTATGCTGATAGCAAACATGCAGCAGCAGTCGAGGCAACTGCACAGCATGATTAGAAGGCTGCGGAAGTTGAAATTCAGATATTACAAGTTGAAGTGCCTCCTCAAAGAGTTCGCAGAGAATGTGGCGCCCACTCTTTCTTTCGATGACGAAGAATGGAGAATTTCAAGAATTTTGTGTATCCAAAGGGTATTGACATAATTTCTCGGCTCCAAGAACTCCTCAACAAAATGGTGTTGCGGAAAGAAAAAATAGAACACTTCAAGAAATGAGTAGAGCCATGCTAAACGAATTTGAGCTATCCAAATATTTTTGGGCCGAAGCGGTAAATACCGCTTTCCATGTGATAAATAGAGTTTATTTGCGACCATCTCTCAAAGCTTTGGAAAGGTAGAGTACCAAATATTGGTTATTTCAAGGTTTTTGGTTGTAAGTGCTTTATCTCAACACCAAAGATAACTTGGATAAACTCGACTTCAAAGCGGATGAAGGAATCTTCATGGGTTATGCTCAAAATAGCAAGGAATTTAGAGTATATAATAAAAGGAGCATGAAAGTTGAAGAATCAATTCATGTCAAGTTTAGTGAACTCATTGAGGATGAACCAAACACTAATGATGATGATGATGAAATAATTGAAGTAAGTCATATAGAGAAATTTGAGAATCCAAAAGACAATATTGTCATTGACCTTAGGATTGATCCCCTTGAACCTAAGGTTGAAGATGAAGAAGTAGGAGGAGATACCTCAAATTTACCGGATTCATATAAGTATAGGAAAGATCACCCTAAAGAATTAATATTAGGTGAAACTAGTCAAGGCATAATGACTAGGAGGAAATTCAATGAAAATGCTTTCATTTCACAAGTTGAGCCTAAAAATATAAAGGAGGCTATAAATGATGAAGATTGGGTATTAGCCATGCAAGAGGAATTAAATCATTTGAAAGGAGTGATGTTTGAGAATTAGTTGCTAAACCTAGTGATCATCCCGTAATTGGCACTAAATAGATATTTAGAAACAAAATGGATGATAAAGGAAACATCACTAGAAACAAAGATAGGTTAGTACCTCAAGGATATAGGCAAGAGGCAGGCATAGACTATGATGAGACCTTTGCCCCTGTAGCTAGATTAGAAGCTATTACGATGCTATTAGCATATGCATGCTATAAGGATTTCAAACTATATCAAATGAATGTGAAATCCGCATTCTTGAATGGAATAATTCAAGAAGAGGTGTATGTAGCTCAATCTCCGCGGTTTGAAAATCATGATTATCCAAATCATGTTTTAAACTCAAAAAGGCCCTTTATGGACTTAAACAAGCTCCTAGGGCATGGTATGATAGATTAAGTAACTTCCTTCCTGAAAATGAGTTTTCAAGAGGAAAAGTCGACACTACTCTTTTTATTAAAGAACAAGGAAACCATCAATTGCTTGTTCAAATTTATGTGGATGATATTATATTTGGTGCTACTAATGATTATCTTTGTGAGCATTTTGCTAAATTGATGGAAGGAGAATTTGAAATGAGCATGATGGGTGAACTCAACTACTTTCTTAGTCTTCAAATCAAGCAAACTCAAGATGGAGTGTACATATCTCAAATGAAGTATACAAAGGATTTGCTCAAGAAGTACAAATTTGAGGATGTAAGAAGTGTGACCACTCCAATGAGCACAAGTACAAAGCTTGACAAAGATGAAAAAGGAAAGCCAGCTGAGGTAACCAAATATAGGGGTATGATTGGTAGTTTACTTTATTTAACCGCTAGTAGGCCAGATATTTTGCATGCTGTGTGCTTATGTGCTATATATCAAAGTATGACTAAGGAATCGCATTTAGTTTCTATTAAATGTATCTTTAGGTATTTGAAAGGAACCTTGAACTTTGGATTATTTTATCCCAAAAATGGTTGTTTTGATTTAAGAGGGTATAGTGACTCCGACTATGCCGGAAATCTTGTTGATAGAAAAAGAACCTCCGGGACATGCCAATCCCTTGGAGATTGCTTAGTTTCTAGGTTCTCCAAGAAACAAAATGGTGTGTCACTTTCAACTGCGGAATCCGAGTATGTATCGGTCGCTTCGTGTTGTGCACAACTTCTTTGGATGATCAACACTTTAAATGATTACAATGTCAAGTTTGATAAAGTTACCCATCTTATGTGACAACACCTCAGCCATAAGTAAAGCACAAAATCCGGTTCATCATATTAGGACCAAACACATTGATGTAAGGCATCATTTCATAAGAGATTGCATTAAAAAGGATTGGTATGCGTTGAATTTGTTCCAACCAATGACCAACTAGCGGATATATTCACCAAATCCCTTCCCATAGAGACATTTGAATCAATTAGAGCAAGATTAGGGATGATAAACAATGGTTAAAGGGTCAAAAATGTCAAAAAATGCAGATTCCTGCCTACATCGATCGATCAATGTGGCAGTCTGAGACACTGATGTCAAGCAAGACATCAATCGATCTATGTCCAAGACATCGATCGATCGAAGTCCCAGACATAGATCGATCGATGTCGACAGGACAGGTCATTAAAACCTGCAACTCCTTTCTTCCTTTTCACTTTCCTCTTTCTCCAAACGAAATCCCTAAATCTCTCTCTCCCAAGAACATCAATTCTCTTCTTCTAAACTCAAAATCCTTGCCAAAAATCTCAATTTTTTTAACAAATCCAACCTTCCTTCCAAAAATCCCATCAATTCCATCTTTATTTTCTACAAAATCCGAACCCTAACTATCAAATGGCACCAAGAACAAAAAACCCTGCAAAAAGACAAAGAACCTCTGAGGAAGAAGCTATTACGCCACAACAATACAATCCTCAAGTGCCAACAGGGTCTAGGACGCATGGGTTGAGGAAGAAGGCAACTTCCTCTCATGAAACTATGTTAAGTGAGACAAGGAGTAGGCTAACCATCAATAATTTTCCATGGCTCAAATCCGGGGAATACAAAGATGCTTTGAAAGAGTCTACGGGAACAGGTAAATTCGCCTACCTTACACTTAGAGCCCAATTACTGTTTATTGAATGGGAGCAAAAGAAGAGGTCTACCATTCCATTAAAATTGCTCAAAATTCAGGACATTTTGAGCAAAGAGGAATTAAAACCAATCATTGATTGGTTTGATGTTCAAAAATGGAGACATGTTTGGGAGGTCTCACAAATGACCAATATGTCTACCCGATACACTAGAATGTTTTATGCAAATATGCGGGTAGACTACAGAAACAGGGTGCCTTATGCTTTGAATACAATAGTAGAGGGTCAATTGTTGATGTTTACATCTAAGACATTCAATGAATTATTTGAGGATCCTGATGAGGGTTGGGAAGATTTTGACCCCTGGAGGTGGGATACTTATAAATACCAAATCTCTGAGGATGAGTTAAAAACGTTTCTTGGTTTTTACCCCACCAAAAACACAATTGACATGCCTCTAGTGTATAGGGTGTTGCTCGCCATTATCACTTTTTGTGTCAATGGTAAATCTGCTAAACTCCCAAGCAACCTAGATTTTTACGTTGCATACCGCATTGCTATGAATTAGAGTGTGAACTTTGGGGAGATAGTGTCTGCCAATATGATGGAAGCCGTCACCAAGAAATCCAAAACGTTTCCATATAGCAATCTCATATATAGATTGCTTAAAAAGGCTAAAGTGGAGTTGAATGACGAATACATGGATCAAAGAACTAACAAGGACTACTATACAAAAGCAAATATCCAACAAATCCACAAGTCCCGGAAAGAGGCACAATGACGGGGTGGACAACCGGAACAAGAAGAAGAAAAACCTGAAGATCCCATTTCTCCACCATCACCCACTCCACCTCCCAAAAGGACAAAGGAAAAGACCTAATGGCGGAAGGTAATGGTTCTGATGAAGAATTCGATGTTGAGGCTGAGATCAATGAAATCCAACATACTCTTGGTCAATCGGGAGAAGACTTGACAAAGGAGGCCATACACATTGATGACTTGGAAAAGGAAAACGCAAGTCTCACAATTCGGGTCAAAACTTTAGAAGTGGAGCTAAACGTGCAAAAGACCAAGTACCAAAAGCTGAAGACAAAGCTCAAGGCGGCCCTCTCCGGTTTATGCTTCTCTTCCGATGAAGAGTAGTTCATTAATGGTTCCCCATTTCCCCCGCAGCTTTAGGAATATCTTAGAGATGAGATCACTTTTGTATCTCATGATCTTTTCATTTACTTAGTGATATTTCATTTCTTCAATTTCATGTCTTTTATGATTTTTTTTTGATGTTTTTAAAATGAGGGAGAAGTTGGTTTTATTCTTGATGGATTAAGTTTATAGATATGATATTTTGTCATGTTGAAATTGATATTGATAGTATCTTGATATGTCTTGATATATTGGTATAGGTATGTTGAAATTGATATTGATAGTATCTTGATATGTCTTGATATATTGGTGTAGGCATAGTTTAAGCAGCATGGTTTGAGAAAGATTTGGCATGGCATGGCATGAAGTTTTTAATCTTAACATTTTTTGATTGGTAATATAAGTTGCATCATAAATTGCTTGATGTGAATACAAAATGCATGCTTGATATGCTTGGTAACATCTAAAATGACTGGCATTGTCATGGTTGATATCTTATATATTGAAAGGGTGAAAATGTGAAACTCGATACATGGGTTGAGGGGGAGCATTTTGGTATTGATATCATATTTATTGATCTTGAGTAGATTGCATGTTGAAAAGAAATTTTTGATGTGATGAGGGAGCATGAACTAAGGGAGAGTTGTAAAATATCAAGTTTAGATGAAAATGTATCATGTAAAAATATCTTTTGAATCATGGTTTTGAATTCATCAAAAAGAGGGAGATTGTTAAGTTATAAATTGTTTTGGTGATGAAAAGATGTTTTAAATAAGTTAAATTAATGTTTGAGACTTGATGCAAGATGAGAAAATTACACTATGTCAAAAATGGTTGAGACTGGAACTCACTGTCCAACATCGATCTCTCATGCTGGGGACATCGATCGATCGATGTCACTTCATCCTCTGACTTCGATCGATCGATGTCAGTCAGAAAGGTTTCTGTCCAACATCGATCTCACAACCCATAGACATCGATCGATCGATGTCACTTCAGTCTCTCCTCAGGGAGACTTCGATCGATTGATGTCAGTCAGAAAGGTTTCTGTCCAACATCGATCTCTCAGTCCAGGGGACATCGATTGATCGAAGTGAAATCAGTCTCTCCCAGGAGGACTTCGATCGATCGATGTCAGAACTTTCAAAAACTTCAAAGTTTCTGGAGGACATTGATCTCTCCCCCAGGCTCTTCGATCGATCGATGTCCCCCAGAATTCAAAATGTTTTGAACGTTGGAACAAAATCCAAGGGAGATTCATGGTATTTTCTCTATCCAACCTTGCTCAAATTTCTTGTAGACTTTAACACAACATATTACATGCTTCCTTGACTATTGTATCCATGTCTAAGCAATCCTAGGTTGGCTATTGAGGATCAAATCCCTCCATAGGGTGGCTAAAGACTATTTGAGCATTATCTTGACATTTGGAGTAGTTCAAGACATGGTGGAGAGCTCAAAAACATGGTGAACTTCATCTATAAAAAGAAGAGGCTTGGATGAGGCAAATAAACACTTTCAACATCATCTAGCTTCATTATCTATTATTGTATAGTTCTCTCATATTTGTAAAATTGCTTAAAACTTCTTAAGCTTTTCTTTGCTCTTCATTGTTATATATTGAGAGATAGAGAGTCTAGCATAAGAGGAACAATGAATATTTGATCTCTTGCTTGTACTTAGACTAGTGAGAAAGTGTGAACCTTACTATATTTCTTCAACCCACTGTGAGAAAGTTCTTGAGGGAACTTTGTTGAAGTTGTGAGGTAGCAAGAAGTTGTTCTTGCTAAAGAGCTGTAGTTATTATAGTTTGCACAACTGTGTTTTGTGCAAGAAGTTGCTGTTGTTGTTGCTTGCACTAAGGTGTTAGTGTAAGTGTTGCTGTGGTTGTTCTTATTGTCTCTAATAAGAAGAGTAGTTGTTGAAAATCCACTTTGGCAACAAAGTGGCACTGAAGTAGAATCATTTACGATTCGAACCACTCTATATCCGGTGTACTCATTCATTGCTTCTCATCTCCTATTCTTACTCTGATTTTGAATTTCTTTTGAGTTGAGTTACACAAGAAAATTTCTGCAATAAGTACCAAACACTCTATTCACCCTCCCTCTAGAGTGTGTTTCGGACCTAACAAGGCAGAGCAGAGGTGTACTGCATTATCTATACAAAACCTGGCTGAGGTATGGCAAGGACAATTTCTGGGTGGCTGCTCTGAATGGGGCAGGAATAAAAGGCTGGGACGAGGTGGTGGATGGACGAGTTGGCCTGAGGATTGGTTGGAGTGAGGTGAAGGGGGTGCTAAGCTGGCAATGGGGCGAGCTGAGCTGGTGGAATGCCAAGCTTTTTCTAGCTAGCCTTTATGAGAGATTGCAACTCTTTGTTGCTGAGCTGAGCTGGGCTGTTGAGGCCAGGCTGAGTGGGCCCAGGTCTGCTGGGCTTTTTGATAGGGAGGGGGGAAATGGAGGGAACAAGTGTTAAGTGGGGTGGCTGAGTTGACCTGGGTTGTGCCGAGCTAACCTAGATTGTATGGAGGTCGATAGAGGTAGGATTCGCTGAAGTTTACAGGGCATCATTTTTATGGGAGGCTGTGCTGTGGCCGAGCTATATGCAGTCTCTGCAGAACATCAGTTGTAGTGCCCAGCCTGGGACTAGGGTCTCGGCATGGTGCAACTGCCGTACTCTGCTACGAGAAGTACAAGGCGCCGATAACATTCATATTGGATCGTGCACCTGCAGTAAACACCACTAGAAGGGGGGTGAATAGTGGTTAGCAGAAATTACACTACTACCCTTTAACAAAATCCCTTTTGAAAATAAAATCGATCGATGTGTCTCAGGTTTATAGATCGATGTCTCACAGTAAGGTCTTGAATTTTCTCTGCCTTACATGGATCAATCGATGTGAGGGATCGAAGTACATCGATCGATCGAAGTGCAACAACCTGAGAGATCGATGTCATTTTTCTTCACTTTTTCAACTTTTAATCATTTATAACACCATGCATGACATTTTTAAGTATTCAACACCTAAAATCATGACTTTGAAAATTATTCAAATATATTTCTCAACATTCTCCCCTTTTTAAATGATTTTCAAAATAAATCTGCATGATTTTAATGTCACAATTCTTTATCAAATGTTTATCACATATCTACCAATTTTATACCAATTGAATTGTTTTGAAAACCTCACCAGTTCTATACGAATTGTTTTCAAAATTTCAAGACTCATGTTGTTAACACATGTGCTACCCCTCAACTTATACTCTCCCCCTTAACCTATGCTCAAAAAACTTATACCAATTGAAACTCAACATATTATTCAACTCAAATCCAAATTATGACTTACTAACTAAAATCATGTTCTTATTCTATCTCCCCCTTTATTTTGCAAATCATGCAAAAGATAGAACCGTGTGATTGTATCGTAAGTAACTATACCTAACTTGGCTCGTAAAAGTTTCAAAAGTGGCTTGATTAAGGGGTTTGGTGAAGATGTCAGCTATTTGATGATCAGTTCTTACATGATCTATGGTTATGTCCCCATTTTGAACATGGTCTCGAAGGAAATGATATCTTACCTCAATGTGTTTGGTCTTAGAATGAAGTACCAGATTTCGAGAAAGATTGATCGCACTTGTGCTATCGCAGAAAATCGAAATCTTATTCATTTTAATGCCAAAATCACTAAGTTGTTATTTAAGCTAAAGTATTTGGGTAGTGCATAAGCTTAAGGCTACATACTCGGCTTCGGTGGTAGAAAGTGCTACACTAGCTTGCTTTTTAGAAAACCAAGAGATCAAGTTGGTTCCTATGAATTGACATGTACCGCTAGTGGATTTTCTATCTATCTTGCAACCACCATAATTAGCATCACTATAAGCATACAGTTCCAACTTAGCGTTTCTATCATACCAAAGTCCTAAGTCATGTGTGTGTTTAAGATATCTAAATATCTTTTTCACCACTTGTAATGTGAGACTATGGGACAAGATTGAAACCTAGCGCACATACACATACTAAACATGATACCAGGTCTTGATGCGGTCAAATATAACAGTGATCCAATCATAGACCTATATAGTGTGTCATCAAAAGGTTTACCATTTTCATCCTTGTCTAGTTTGGTACTAACATTCATAGGAGTAGGTGTTGGTTTCAACTCTTCAAATCCAAACTTCTTAATCATATCATTGATATACTTAAGTTGGCTAATGTGGATTCCTTGAGGGATTTGTTTGATTTGAAGCCCTAAAAGGTAGTTCAATTCTCCTACCATTGACATGTCAAAATCTGACTTCATACATTCTTCGAAGTCCTTTACTAAGGTAGGGTTGGTTGAACCAAAGATTATATCATCTATATATATTTGAACTATTAACAAGTCGTTATCTTTTCTTCTTAATAATAATGTGTTGTCTACGGTTCCCCTTTGATAACTATTTTCAATAAGAAAGTTTGCAAAACTATCATACCAAGCTCTTGGAGCTTGTTTCAAACCATATAGAGCTTTCTTAAGCTTGTATACATGGTTAGGATTCCTTGGATCTTCAAATCCAGGGGGTTGCTTGACAAAAACTTCTTCTTGGATGTATCCATTCAAGAACGCACTCTTGACATTCATCTGGAAGAGTTTGACATTGCTTAGACTTGCAATAGCAAGTAACAATCTAATTGCTTCTAGTCGTGCAACGGGTGCAAAGGTTTCTTCATAATCTATTTCTTCTTGTCAATTATAACTTTGTGTGACTAGCCTAGCCTTATTTCTAATAATATTTCCTTGTTCATCTATTTCATTCCTAAACACCCATTTCGTACCTATTATAGATTTATTTTCGGGTTTAAGTACTGTCCCCACACGTTGTTCCTGGTGAATTGGTTCAATTCCTCATGCATGACATCTATCCATGATATATCACCTAAGGCTTCCTTAACATTCTTGGGTTTTAAATATGAGATTAAGCTATGTCCTTCAGCTTGACATATGTTTCTACGTGTTCTAACCCCAACACTTGGATCTCCAATGATTAACTCTTTAGGATGTTTATATATATCTTTTATAAGCCACCAATTCCTAGGTTGACTAGATTCACCTTCATCTTGTTCAAATGTTCCATTAGTGTGAACATTATCGTATACAATTGGATTATCTTGCAAGTTAGTTGTATTATCTACCAATTGAAAAATTTCTTCATTTATTTCACCTAAGGGTTCATGCATGTCTTGTTCAGGGGGAGTTGGTTCTAGATGATCAAGTATAGGATCAAGTAATACATCATCATCATCAAACATATTCTCAATATTATTTTCTTGTTTATGTTGAGTTTTATCACTAAATTCAAAACATGCATTTTCCTTGAATTTCACATGTATGGATTCAATTACCTTTCTAGATGCAGGATTATAACACCTATATGCTCTAGAATTAGTTGAATAGCCAACAAATATGCAATCAATAGACTTTTGTTCAAACTTTTCTAGATTATCCTTATTGTTCAACACAAAACACTTACAACCAAAAACTCTAAGATAATCTACTTTAGGCTGTCTATTGTTTAACAATTCCTAAGGTGTTTTATTTAACTTCTTTCTAATGGAAAGCCTATTGATAATATAACATGAATAACTAACAGCTTCAGCCCATAAATATTAAGGCACTTTGTTTTCACAAACATTGTCCTTGCTATTTCATGTATGGTTATATTCTTACATTCAACAACTCCATTAAGTTTTAGTGTTCTAGGTGGTGAGAATTCATGTTTTATTCTATGTAATTCACAAAACTTTACTATTTCTTTGTTTTTAAATTCTCCGCCTCTATCACTCCTAATTCTTTTAACATTTTCTTCATACAAATTTTCAAGTTGCTTAATAAGATTTTCAATTGCCAATGGAGCATCTTCTTTGTGTGTTAAGAATAATGTCCATGTGTATCGTGAGTAATAATCTACTATGACACACACATAGTAGTGTCTACCTAGACTTCTTGTCCTTCTTGGACCAAATAAGTCTAAGTGAAGCAATGCTAGTACATGACTAGTCTCACTTCATGTTTTGGTTTTAATGTTTCTTTTACATGTTTTCCTTTAATACATGTTTCACATAGTTGAAAATTTTATAAGTCTAATTTAGGCATTCCTCTAATTAAGTTCTTCTTAGATAACTTCTCAATACTTGAAATTCCTATATGGCCTAGTCATATATGCCATAAATTCACATCTAAGTCATGTGATACTAAACACTTAACCTTAGCATCTAACATGTTATTTAGTGATAGTGTGCAAATGTGACCATCCCTATCTCCTTTTAGTACAATTTCTCCCTTATCATTTTTATATCACAAGAATTAGAGACAAAAGAAACATGATATCCGGAATCTATAAGTTGCGAAATACTAAGTAAATTATATGAAAAATTTCATACTAACAACACATTTCGTATTTGAAATGTGTTAGGGTCCCCGATTGTTCCTTTTCCAACAACTTTTCCTTTGTTGTTGTCACCGAATGTCATCTTTCCTCCATTATCAATATGTTCAAGTTCGGTGAATAGTTTGGGGTTGCTGTCATATGCCTTGAACATTCGCGGTCTAAAAACCATTTTGTTTTTAGATTCTTTGAGTTTATCTCCTTCTTGCATTCCTTACGATTTTCCTACAATGGAAACAAAGTTTTAGGTACCCTTTACTAGGGTCCTTGAATGTTAGGGCCACCATTCTGGTTTAAATATCCCTTAGGTATCCAAACTTGGATGTACCTTCTAGGAACATATTTGACATTAGTTGAATAAAGAGGATTAACATATACTTGACCATTCCATTTAAAAGAAGATATATTGTTATACATGTTGTACCTTGGTTTATATGTACTATAGTTTTGCCGATTTTGATAGCTAAAGTAAGGCATATGATATTATTTTTTATATGGTGCTATGTATGTGTGTTCATATGCATTTCTATAAGTCTCATATGAATGTTGCCTATAATTATGTCTATATAGATTATCATAAGTTGGTTGCGGTTTATTTTGTTTAGACACATTTGTATACATATAGGCATACTTTCTAGGTGGTCTAGATGCAAAGCTTTGCCTAGTTTCTTTTGGGGGTGCATGCTGCATCTTGAACTTGGAATAAGTAGAAGAAGGAGTAGAAGAAGAAGTAGCAGGCAAAGTTGAATTTATTTTAGTTGCCTTATAAGGTTTTTTAGTATTTGACGAAACAAACTTAGTCTTTTTATTTACTTTGACATTTTCTTCTTTATATCCTAATCCAGTTTTATCGTTTCCATATTTATGAGACGATATAAGTGTATCTAGCATGTTGGTTCTAGACTTGAATTGTTCTAAAAATTTTTCTAAGTCTTGTTTAATGCTTTAAGTAGTGATATTTCATTTTCACAACTTTCTAACTCAGATTTCAACATACTATTTTCAGTTTGTAATGTTTGTTCATTTTTCCTATATGGTTCAATTCTAATCTCTAAAGAACCAAGAGTATTAGTAGACTCTTGTTTAAAAGATTCTAATTGAACAGAAAATTTCAAGTTGGACGTCTTCAACTTGTCATTTTCTTCAACTAGTTTCTTTTTTTCTTTAGACAACCTTTTACAGTGAGCATGCATCTTTAGAAATTCTTCTTACATCTCATCAAACGACATTTCATTATCAGAATCTACAACAGATGAAGAACTTACCTCGTTGGATACGAAGCAGATTTGAGCTTCCTCGGTGTCAGATTCTGAGTCGGATGGGTCGCTCCACTTGCTCGCCTTCATTGCTCGTTTGGCTCTTCTTGACTTGGACTCCTTTGCCTTAGGCTTTTGTGCTTCCTTATGTTGTTTGTTTGTTGTTGTTGTTATTATTATTTTTCTTTGTTAGGCAATCATAAGAGATGTGTCCTTTTTTACCACATTCATAGCATTTTAATTCCTTATCACACCACTTGTTGCTATTTGAGTTATTTTTCTTAGGTTCAGAAGAAGAAGAAGATCGTTTTCTATTCCTATTAGACCGTTTGAAAAACTTTCCAATTTTTCTTTCTATTGATATTAAATCATCGTCTAATTTACTATCGCTATTATTTTCATCATTATTTGTATATGACTCAGTTGATTTGAAAGCAATAGACTTACCGGATGATTTAGATGATTCGAACTTTTGTTGGTTCAGTTTTACCTCGTAAGCTCTAAGTGAATCGATTAATTCATCCATTTTAGTGATTGACTTTATCTCCTCGATTGCTATTACCTACGGATCCTATTCAGCAGGAAGACTCCGTAGCACTTTTTGAACCTTTTCTTTGCTTGTAAAAGATTTACCTAAAGCTTCAAGCACATTAAAAATTTTAGTAATCCTCAAATTCATAGATGTTATGGATTCGTTTGGCAACATTTTAAATGATTCGAGTTCAGTCATAAACATGTTTATTTTTGACTCTTTTACACCACTAGTACCTTCATGCTTTAATTCTAGTGATTTCCACATATCATGTGCACTTGTGCAATTTGAAACATATCCTGCTTCAGAAGTCATTAGTCCATTCAAAATTAATTGCATAGCTTTAGCATTCAGGGATATTTTCTTTTTATATTCGGTTGACTATTCACTTTTGTATTTTTCTACTTCTTGTGTGACTCTACTAACTTGTACAATTTTCATTGGAATGTACGGCCCATCTTCCACTATAGACCATAAATCAATGTCTATAGCCATTAAAAATAGCCTCATCCTAAGTTCCAATGAACGAAATTATTACCATCGAAAAGAGGAGGACGTTGTGCAGACATACCTTCCAACTCACCTTTATGAGAAACTATTGCTATTGTATGTACCTTTGATTTGAGATATGCAGGCAACAAAGAATTGTTGTTTCTTGGCCTTGTATTGTTCGTATGGTGTTGAATCTTGCTTCTTTGAGTGGTGTTGGCCTCACTCTGATACCAATTGTTAGACCGTGCACCTGCAGTAAACACCACTAGAGGGGGATGAATAGTGTTTAGCGGAAATTACACTACTATCCTTTAACAAAATCCCCTTTGAAAACAGAATATGAGACCTCTTCAAATTCAGTAACCATTTTTATAAAATTCGAACCGTAGTGTACACAACTCCAAAAATTATGAAAATTTTCAGAATTCGACTTCGATGTCTTAACAAGACTATGTACAAAAATGAGACAAAAATAAGATCGTTTGACTCTTCAACAAATAAAAAGATTCGGATGGTCAATCTGGACAGAATTGGACAGAATAATGCTGAACTTTAAAAACATGTTTCTCTTTGATTAATCAACAAAAAAGGTTGATCTTTATATCAAAACACTCCTTCGCATGTCTAGTTTATGTTTCTAAAAGACCATGACCTTAAACAATTCTTGATGAAAAAAGAATTCAACTTTTCTCAAAACTGGTCAGATTACAGCCAGATTGGAGCAGTTATCTTGCAACGACTGAAAGGCTAACGTTTCTTTGCTCAAATCAAGTGATTTATGTTGAAAATGAAAGCTAACAGTCTGAAGTGTAACTCCATCAAAAATTACGAATTTTTAAAGTGTTTTGCTATTTTTTCCAAAACGTGAGAAGTTGTGTGAAATCTGCAGTGAAAATAGGCAGAAAAACTGAAAAGTGAAAAGAAGCAAGAACACCAAAAATTTATCCTGCTTCGGTCAATGTGACCTACTCCAGTCCCAAAGAACACCTTTCCTTGGATTTCACTATGGTATAAATAAAATTACAACAAGATCCAAGCATGATCCTTGGTTTAAACACCATCCCTATTCAAGACTTGAATGAACACCTCTATGTAACTCTTTTTTGCAACACTTCTATCACCTGTTAATGTATCCTTATAGATTTGGCTAATCAATCTTACAAATAAGACAAAAGAGGCTTGTAGCACTACTCCAAATATCACAAGAACACCTTGGCTACACAAAGAATGAAACAAGAATGAAGAAAAGAAGATAGCAAGGCAATGAACTTCAATTGTTGCTTTCAAGTGTATGTTCTTTTTCTTCACCTTTGCCTCCTATTTATAGTGTGAATTAGGCCTTGAAGATAAGACCTCCAATGTGTCACCACCTTCATCATCAATGCTTAAGCGTCTTCACGTCATTGGTTGGCCACATAATCATCATGTACACTTGGCAAAATGAAACAACACAAGTGGTTCACCTTGGAATCTCAACTTGGCCGAAATTTAGTCTTGAAAAATGACTTGGAATTGCTTGAAAATAAAGATAATACTATGGGATAATACCACAAAGAAACCCTCAACTCCTTGGCAAGATAATAGGGCATGTGAGGCTGAAAATTTCAAAAAAAAAAACAGCTCCATCTTCATCCATAGCCGTTGGGTATCAATTTGAAAAATCCAAGTTGGCAACTTTTGCCAACTAGCTTGTTTTTGGTTGGTCCACTTGGCATAATGTCATAAAATGAATACACCATCATTTCCACCTGTAAATGCACGTTTGGAGGGCTTTATATATGTATATCAACTCAGATTTAATGAAGATAAATCAACAAATAATAGTTGACAAGATTATGTCAACATATAATATTGAAATTCCCACAATTTCTCTTTATATGTTGTGATGAATTACTCATCAAGAACACCTTCAAATTCTCTGAAAAATGATGATCGAGACTCTCCAGTAATATATATAAGAAGGTCTTCAAAAAAAATAGAATGTAACGTCGAATACCGTCACATATCCCGCTACTATCGATAATGTCATCAAATAGAGAAATAAAATAGAGAACCACCAAATAATGTTCAAGATAATCATAAATGAGCTTCAAAATGAATATAATAATATACTAAAGATATTCCTTGAGTAAAAATACCGAAAAGGTCCTTAGGGGCAAAATGACCAAAATGCCCCGGGTGAGAGAAAACTCCAGAAATGACCCCGATGGTCAGAAATAAATATAATAAAACCTTTGTGATGATAAATAAGAGATGACTGTGTCCTTGAAATATTGTCACCATGTCAAGTACCTACACAAACTCAAAATGCCAATTTTGCCTTTTTTGGTAAGTTGTGGAAACTTCCAGGGCATGTTAGTCACAATGCATTATATTTATCAAGATCACATAATAACCACGTAATGAACATATATAAATCATGTACAAATGAAAACAACAATTTTATCACATTTTTAATTTTTGTTAAAAACTCTAGACATCGATCGATCGAAGTGCCTCTGCTTGAGAGATCGATGTCTCACAGTGACTTTCAGAGATTGCCTCTGACCTACATTGATCGTTCGAGGTGATGATTTGATGTACATCGATCGATCGATGTGTCTCAGGTTTAGAAATCGATGTCTCATGGTAAGGTCTTGAATTTTCTCTACCTTACATGGATCGATTGATGTGAGGATCGAAGTACATCGATGGATCGAAGTGCAACCATCTGAGAGATTGTTGTCATTTTTCTTCACTTTCTCAACTTTTAATCATTCATAACACCATGTATGGCATTTTTAAGTATTCAACACTTAAAATCATGACTTTGAAAATTATCCAAACATATTTCTCAACAATTCATGTGCAAAACGTCATAACATGTATCGATGAGCGAAAGCAAAGTAACATAACCAGAAATAAACATCGACAAAAGTACATCCTAATACATCCGAAATAGTGTTATCAGTATATCACTGGTACAAAATATCATAACACAAAGCTGAATGTCAAAATACAAAAGATGCCATTGCTGGCTACTAGTCAGCTCTCCACACCTAGTTTCGAGGCTCATCCTCTATGAACTTTGGCTTAGGTAACGAATCTCTCAGCCAGTATTTCCACCTAGATTCGTCAAGTGGATCATATATGGGGGTTGGGGTTGTGGAGTCAAATAGAGTAAAACACTGAATAGCTGTCATGCATGGAAATAATAACCAACAAATTTAACATAAATAACATATATAGTAATCTAGGAATATATATTAACATGTAATAATTAGCATTCACAGAAACCTCAAGGAACATCAAATAGATTCATCTTTAAGCGTCAATCTTGTGTGCAGTCTTTTAGGTTTACTTTCTTGATCATACTCGTTAACGGATACAGGAAGTCATGACTTAAGGGTACTAAGAGCTCATGGAACATGTTCATGATGCATGCATGGTAATATTTTCAGGAAACATATCATTTCGTGTAAACATGAACTTGACAGAAACATAAGTTGGCTATAGAACTTTTCGTAACATAAGAATGGTACCCACGACATGCCGAATGATTCCCCGAATAGTCTTCAGTACCGTCTATGAATCCCAATGGTCCTACCATGGTGCTACATCATATGTACCTCGGACTAACGGTAACGCGTTATGACTAAGATCTCGGGTCCCAGACACGGTGTTATAGTCAATCATAACGTCATTTGCCCCTGATATCATCCTCTGGACCAGACATCAGGTGGCACACCATACAGAACCTCGTAGGCGTAATAGAAAAAGCAGAGATCCTTTGTCCTGGACAAGGTGTTACATTCATCCAACAGAACATGCGTATACAAAAAGGTAGAGAACCCTTGTCCCTGACAAGGTGTTACACTCAGCCATCATGCATAAGTCGTATGGAATCATTCGTCTCGTGGTACAATTCTTTGATCATGAAAAACATAAAAACATTTCTTGCAATAATCGTCTCGTAAATAAAACTTGTTTACTTTGAAAATCATGATATGCATATGAAAATGCTTGGTTTTCAAACTGGTTCCAAGGTCATACATTACTCAGCTCCTACAGTCTCTTATTTACGTAATGGTCATAATTGGTGTTATGTAAGTTGACCATTCTACCCCTTGTTGTCTTTTCTTCAAGGTCTCGGTTCTGAGAGTGGTTAACAACCCTTAATGTTGTTTTAAACTTCATTCATATTTTTATAATATAACCCATTCATTAATTACTTTTATAACTTACAAAACAGCCCCAATGACATCATCTGTAAAGTGGAAATGGAAACAATGCCCTTAAGGTCTACTTTCGGTTAATGTGCCCAAAACATCCCCTTCTTTGTAATTTATTCTTTTTCATGATTACTAATTGGTTCATTAATGAGTTATCATATGAGTTATCATATGTTCATTAATGAGTTATCATATGAAGATGGTGATGAATCCATGGCCTTGATGAAGACTCAAAACAGCCTCATCATAGAAGAAACCGAGGCATATATGATGATTTTATCAAATATGAAGTCTTTTGTGACATGATGGTAGTATAATTCTTGTTGTATGATGGTAATCATGAAAATGAACTCTTTCACATGTTCACATATGGCAATAACAGTCATTTCTACATGCACTTAAGAGGACTATATTCCAATGACCTTCTTAGCACACTTTTCTAGGAAGTGAACTCATGTGCCTTCATTTTGCATAGAATATGAGACATGCATGTTGCCCTTCATTTTTTAGGTGGTACACTTCCCCTAGGGGCTGTCCATCTAAGATTTCGGCCATGCATGTCCAATTTGAGAATCACATCAACCATATTCATGAACTATGCAAGAAACATACACATGCATGCATAATCTATACATGCAAACACACTTTTCATAACTTAGCACTATAAGCTTTATTTCAACATATGTATGATTGATCCATTCTTTGATAGGAACAAAAAAAACTCATTTTCAAATATTCTTGAAGAAGCTAATAAGAATACTTACCTTGGTATTTGAATCTCACACTTAAGAGTGGAAGACTTCTTCTTTGTTCTTGGTGTACGGGGTTATGGTCTTGATGGCCAAAAAGGATAGAAAAATTAGTCTTATTTGAGGAAAAAGAGGTTATGAATGCTTAAAAACTCAATTTAAATGAATCTTACCTTTGAATGACTTGAAGATTCCTATTTGGCTCAACCTAGAAATTCTTCCTACCTCCTTGAAGAAGCTCTCAGTTTAGGCCTAGGATGGAAGAAGTGGTGAAGTTTTTGAAGAGATGGAAGATAGGAAAAGGTGTAAGAAGGATAAAAGGATGCTTTACCTTGATGATACTTGGGCTTGGAAGCTTGAACCTTCACTTGAAGATGGAAGCAAGTGGCTTCCTTCTTGATGGTAACTTACAGGTGGTGCAAGAGTTTGAGATGAGATGTTTGAAGTGAGAGAGGAAGAGTGGGATGAATGTTTGGAGAGTGAAAATTGAGAGTGACTCTTGAGAGAAGAGAGCAAGGGATAAAATAAAGTCTTTCCCCAAATTCCTTCTTATGGCCGAAATTTTCCAAGGTGGTGAGGAAATGATGATTGCCTTCCTTGGTAGAAGGAGTGAGTGGAGGAAAAAATATGTTTGCACGAAAGGAGAATGGTTGGGGTCTTATTTGTGTAAGAAATAGAATGATGACTAAGGGAATAAAAGCAGAGGAAATTGTCTTGTCCTCCTTTGAGTTATTAGCCGAAAATTTTTAGTATAATTGGGAGGGTAATTATGTGTTGTTTAAAGATAGTGGAAGAGGGGATTCCTTTGCATGAAATTTGATTGGTAGCCAAGTCACTTTGTGTAAGAAAAGTGTAATGATGAGAGACATTAGAAAAGAGTAAAAATATGAAAATAATGTTGAAGAATTTAGGGGTGGCCAGATTAGTGGGGATGGGGAAAAAGTAATTTGTATGCAATAGGATAGTTTGGTTGTCTTACACCTTGTAAGACTTGAAATATTGGGAATATTAGAAAGAAATAAAAATGGAAAAATTGGAAAATTGGAAAGGGGTAACCGGTTGGGATGGGTTCCAAGTGGGTGGTAAATAACTACTAATATAACCTTCCTTTATTTCCTTTATGTGTAATTTCTTTTTCCTTTATTTAATTTCTAAATAAATTTGCACCATTTTATTTATATGCATTATTAGTTAGTCTTACACCTATTAAATTAATTATTAATAGTTCTGAAGTTTTGTTCAGAGAAACCTATACGCATTATACTAGGTGTGGTACAATGATCGCACTTGATTTCTAACGTAATTTCCATGTGTTCTCTTTATCTCCTAGCCCAGGGATGCGGGTCGTAACAGTCTTCCCTCCAAAAAAAAAATTTCTCCTCGAAAATTAAGTGTTCAATCGTGATTCACTGCTTAATGTTTCTCTACTGATTCCATCCCTAATACATGTTACGATCATTTTCCGATGCTTTCCTAAAATCATAACTTATCGCTTTAATTTGGGGACTTTGGTTATCCAATTAAGGGGTACTCATCAGTCGTTGAGCACTGTGTATAAAGTATTCTAACTCCCACGCTTTTGTTGCGTCACTTTGATCAGTTATACTTCTGTTACTGTTAATTAATCAAAATGATAATTCTGAAAACAATAGTCGATATTAAATTGTGTCACCCACCATATCTGATGTAGTGTCTGATATCCAAAATCCCTGGTTGTGCACCTTCTAAACCTGATTGTCCATCGGTGAGGGTCCTTCTTGCCGTTGTGCTGTTCCTGGTGAAATTCTTCTCCTTTTCGGACAATCTCTTATCCTGTGCCCTGTTTCGCCACATTCGGTACAGGCATCTGTCCCCAAACGGCACTCACATGTATGTCGTTTCCAGCACTGTAGACATCTTGAAATCATCGCTACCCTCTGCGAGTGGGGGCGCCATCTCCTATTTCGATTTCCCTTGATCCTATTCTCACGATCTGATGGCGCAATAGCACGCTCCAACTTGTAGCAGTTCTCCAACACATTTTCGAAGGTATCCGAGTGTGTGCCGATCAACTAATCTCAAATCCGAGGGTTTAGACCACGTCTAAACCTGATCATCTAATTGCGTCATCATTCATTATTTCCGGAACGTATCGCCTTAAAGTGACGAAACGCCGGAAGTACTCGAAAACCGAAATACCTGCCTCTTGCTTCAAGGCAGCAAACTCTCCAACTCTCTGTATCACCAATGCAGGTGAGAGATAGAATACGTAAAATTCTTCTACAAAATCTACCCATGCTACGGGTTGAGACAAAGGCTGAATATATATTCTCCACCACTGTCTCGCTCGTTCGATCAGAAATGGTCGTATAATCTGCACCTTGACCTCTTGAGGCGATCGTATCAATTGAAAACCCTCTTCCACCTCATCTAACCATTTTTCTGCCTCATCCGATTCGGGTATCCCATGGAAGTTCGAAATCCGGGTTCTTACTAGCAGCCTTTAGTAATAACCGCTGCTTCTCTGTGTCTGACGCTGAAGGGGTATAGGTAATGGAGTCTGGGCTGTTACCCTCTGCGAAGCTCCACCTATCTGACCTATCATGTATAGGGCCTCAGCGAATGTGCGGAGAATCTCCTCTGAAGAAGGTGTCGGAGGATGGGTGGGGTATGACAATGATGTCTATGTCTGCTCAGGAACTGGGGTCGACTCCAGCGATGAAGGTGATGAGGTACGACTACCGGATGGTGACGTTATCCTAATAAAATCATGACATTAATGCTATTAGTTTATATACAACATGTACAACCTAGTTTAAAGCTTTTTTATGTTTAGAGATTAGATCCTAATAAACCGTTCTAATGACCTTATACTAAGGCTAGCTCCTTCATCTAAGATCAATCTTAACTCTAAAATCTTTGGCTATGTACTTGTCATTTTTTATCTTATGGTGCTCGCTTTGGATCTAGAGCTCTGATACCACCAGTACGCCCTGCCCGGGACTAGTGTCTCGGAATGGTGCATCCGCCGTACTCTGCTACGAGAATTACAAGACGTTGATAACATTCATGTACAAATCGTCATAACATGTATCGATGAGCAGAAGCAAAGTAACATAAGCAGAAATAAACATCAACAAAGGTACATCTTAATACATCCGAAGTAGTGTTATCAATACATCACTGGTACAAAATATTATAATACAGAGCTGAATGTCAAAATACAAAAGATGCCACTGCCGGCTACTAGTCAGCTCTCCACACTTAGTCTCGAGGCTCATCCTCTATGAACTCTGGCTCAGGGTCCTATGTGTCCGCATGGTAAAATAATGGGGTGAATGATAAAGAATCGCTCAGCAAGTATTTCCGCCTAGATTCGTCAAGTGGATCATACATAGAGGCTGGGGTTGTAGAGTCAAATAGAGTAATACACTGAATAGCTGTCATGCATGGAAATAATTACCAACAAATTTAACATAAATAACATATACAGTAATCCACACATATATATTAACATGTAAATAATTAGCATTCGCAGAAACCTCAAGGAACATCAAATAGATTCGTCTTTAAGCTTCTTTTACTTTATGTATACTTTGAATCAATCTTGCGTATAGTCTTTTATGTTTACTTTCTTGATCATACTCTTTAACAGATATAGGAAGTCATGACTTAAGGGTACTAAGAGCTCATGGAACATGTTCATGATGCACGCATGGTAATATTTTTAGGAAACATATCATTTCGTATAAACATGAACTTGACAGAAACATAAGTTGGCTGTAACACTTTTCGTAACATAAGAATGGTACCCACGACATGTCGAATGATTCCTCGAGTAGTTTTCGGTACTGTCTATAAGTCTCAATGGTCCAACCATGGTGTTACATCATACGTACCTCGGACTAATAGTAACGCGTCATGATTGAGATCCCGGGTCTCGGACACTATGTTATAGTCAGTCATAACATCATTTTCCCTTGATATCCTCCCCTGGACTAGACATCAGGCAGCACACCATACAGAACGTCGTAGACATAACAGAAAAGTCAGAGATCCCTTGTCCTGGACAAGATGTTACACTTAGCCAACATAACATGCGTATACAGAAAATCAAATAGTTTTGCTGGTGAACTCTAGGGCCGTAAATGAACCAAGCCATTTGGCTGTTTGGCTCGTTTCGCTCGAGCTCAAGCTCGAGTTCGGCTCGGATAAAAGGTTAATAAACAGAGCTTGAACACATTTTTCTGTTCGAATTCGGTAAGTGGCACCGTTCGTTTAAGGTGTTCGGTTCGTTAATGTTGTTCATGAGTTAAACGAACCTTGAGCAATTAAATATGTTCGTTTAAATAAACGAAAAAGCTTGGCTCATTCGCTAAGTTAAATGAACTGAGCTTGAACAACACAATGCTCAGCTTGTTCGTCTCGTTTACAGTCCTAGTGAACTCCTCCTACGACGTGATTTAAGCTGAATATCGGCGGGGAGATCCAAGTCATCGTTGGGTATTCCCAGTTTGGGGGTGGCAGAGTCTTGCAAGTTGCTGATGGCCCGTTCTTTTTTGCATTCTCTAATCCTTATGATTAGAATTCAGCCATAGCTGCTTAATTGATGCAACTACGGAATGGTTCGCAATTACGTCTTATCAGGGGCATTAATGATGTTATGGTAGAAAGTGATTCTTCAACTTCGGTGCAGCAATCAGCTCATAGTGTCAAAGATATGCCAGACATATGCAAGCAGGAGCAAGAGGTTACTATGCTAGAGAGGCTGGGTGATGACAAGGAAGAATGCGACAATCTAAGAAACAAATGAGCTAGACCGTCAGATGAGAGGTTTAATCAATGGTGTTAAGCAGTCATGGTGCAAACAGGGCAGTTGGAGATGAAGGCC
Source organism: Eustoma russellianum (assembly GCA_036186865.1). Taxonomy (NCBI): domain Eukaryota; kingdom Viridiplantae; phylum Streptophyta; class Magnoliopsida; order Gentianales; family Gentianaceae; genus Eustoma; species Eustoma russellianum. The sequence goes on from AP025064.1 coordinate 31,898,087, forward strand.
ACGTGAAGGGCTGAGGGAGTAACGGGCTGACTACAGAAGGAAAGGAAGAAGCAAGAAGCAGGGTGCAAAGGCGGGAAGATTAAAAAGGAGGAGAAATTACTTTTGCTGCCCTTATTGTTTAAGCTGTATAGAAGTTAGTTAATAGGGACATTCTGATAATTTTAGCTGGTAGTTAATTTGTTATTTCTTCCCTCCGTGTATAAAGTTGTTTGATGTTTTACTCAATGAAGAAGAAGATATTTTTGAGCAGTTTTCAATTTGTTTTTCTCCACTTCGTGCATTCTTGTGCATTCTTCTATTCATTTATCATATTCTAGTCAATTATACATCATTCAAGAGCGGCAGAGTTCATGCTTGCTCAGTAGTTTGTGTTGCAGCTGCGTTTAGCAATCGATGTTGTTTTGTTTTTCACATGATATCAGAGAGATTGTTCTTTAATCGATGAACTTTGGCTCATTCATGGCTTCGAATCAAAAGTCACCAAGCAATTCAAATCATCCTTCAGTAAGTACATTGGCTGCACAGCGGATCCTTCAGAGGATCCTTTGTATATACATCCAGGAGACAGTCCATCTCTGGTGCTGGTGCAACCGTTGTTAGATGGAAACAATTATCATGGATGGATTAGAACCTTTCGCAGAGCACTTGAATCAAAGAACAAGGTTGGTTTTATCACAGGTAATATTCACAAACCTATGGAAACTAGTTGCAAGTATGCTACCTGTATCAAGGCAAATAATATGGTCGCTACTTAGATTGTGAATTCTATTGTACCTTCTATCGGAAAGAGCATGATGTGGTTTGACAATGCTTTAGATATTTAGAATGATCTTAAGTATAGATATGGTAATGCTGATGTGTTTAGATTGTCAGACTTGCAAGAGCAATTCTATGCCACCAAGCAAGAAAATAGTTATGTTACTGAGTGTTATATGAGGCTCAAGATTATGTGGGAGGAACTCATGGTGCTTAGAGTTATTCCTAATTGTATATGCAATAGATGTACATGTAACGTTTCTAGTCAAATCAACAAATTCATAGAGGATGATTACGTTATCAGGTTCATTAAAGGACTTAATGATGAATGTGAACCTGTAAAATCACAAGTGTTATTGTCTAGCCCATTACCAGACTTGAAAACAACGTTTGATATGTCAGTTAAATTGGAGAGAAAGTTACATTATTCTGGAAGACAAAACCAGTTGACAAATAATCCCTCACTTGTCCTGAATGCTAATGGTGTACCTAGGTATGGAAATTATGGATTTAGACCTGTGAGTCCCAATGGTGGAAATGTAAGTTGGCAGAGGCCTGTTGGTCGAGGTGTTAGAAAAGAATTTCAAACTCAGAAATCTAGTTTTAATAACTTTAAAGCTCCTATGTGCACGTATGGTAATATGCTAGGACATACAGTTGACAGATGCTACAGAAAACATGGCTTTCCTCCAGGGCATAAGCCTAAAGGACAAGTGAATTATGTGGAAAATGAACTCAGGTTGCAACTGGACTCATCTATGTACAGTCAAGCTGATTGTGAATCCTATCAGGTTAATGATGTTGTGAATGACAATGCAACACTAACATCTACACATGTAGCCCCTTCTTTGACACAGGAGCAGTATGCACAATTAATGAGTTTGTTGTAAGAGCATAAGGACAGAGGAGTTTTGGTGAGTCGAAATGCTACAGAAGTAACAAAGAGCCATCATGCTGTATTGTGAGCTCAACAAGACACTGATTCTGGTAAGCAGCAAGGTAATGTAATGCATAATATTTCTCGTATATAAATATTGGATTTTGGTGCTACAGATCATATTTTCTGCTCTCTTTCTCTCTTTGAATCTTATCATCCTGTCTCTGCTATGTCAGTTAAATTACCTACTAATCAGTCAATCACCGTCACACATATTGGGACAATGAATGTCACTCTTAGCCTCGAATTATATGATGTATTACATGTGTCATCCTTCACCTTTAATCTGATGTCCCTTAGCAAACTTACTCTTGCTGGTAATGTTGACTTATCATTTCATTCCAATATGTGTTACATTCAGGAACATGTGAACAAGAAAATGATTGGTTCATGTAAGGTGTGCCAAGGGCTATATCATCTGCTTGATCATTCTCAACTTACTATTCTTTCAACTAGTTCCTGGCAAGCACTTGCAGTTTATACTCCAACCTCTTATCTTTGGCACTCAAGACTTGGCCATCAAGCATCATCAAGAATGAAAGAGATCAACAATATCAACTCTCTAGTAGATACTTCTTCCAATCTTCATTCATGTACTGTGTGCCCCCTTGCTAAACAGAAATGACTACCCTTTCCTGTATCACATTATGTAACTCATTCTCCCTTTTCTCTTATTCACATGGATATTTGGGGACCATACAGATACCCAACCATGTATCAACAACGCTATTTTCTTACTATAGTGGATAATCACAGCAGATATTGTTGGATCTATTTGATGAAAACAAAATCAGAAACCAGAAGTATCATTGGAAGTTTCTGGAATTTTGTACATGTACAATTCAATGCCAATATCAAAGTAATAACAACTGACAATGGCCTTGAGTTTAGAATGGACTCATTTTTTGCTTCAAAAGGAATTATACACCAGACAAGTTGCATGTACACACCTCAAAAAAATGGAATTGTTGAGAGAAAATAACGACAAATTCTAAATGTTGCAAGGGCAATTAAACTTCAATCTCATGTTCCCACTCCTTATTGAGGCTTCTATGTACAACATACTGTGTACTTAATCAATATTTCTCCTTCTCCTCTACTACATCAAAAAACCCCTCATGAAACGCTTTACAGCCATCCTCCATCTTTCAACAACCTCAGAGTATTTGACTGTCTTTGTTATGCTACCATTACTATGCCTTCTAAAAATAAGTTCAGTCCTAGAGCAAGAAAAAGTGTCTTTCTAGGACTCTCCCACATCACCAAAAGATATATCCTTCAAGACTTATCTACCAAAGACGTGGTCATCTCCAGAGACGTTATTTTTGATGAGTCTACTTTTCCTTTCCTTTCTGATTTTGTACAATCTTTACCTATTAATAATTCTGTTACTCTGTCTTCTTCTGATCTTTCTATCTTTCATTTTCCTATGTCCAGCTGTGGCACTGATCTGCATTTGACACCCACTGCCACATCTAGGAGGCACAATCAACGTCTTCCCCTATCCATCCTCTTGCAGCAAACCAGAATCAACCCTCTCTTCTAGATCAGCCCTCTCCTCTTGATCAACCTTCCTTTACAGATCAATCCCTAAAATCTTCTTCTCATCTCAAGGATCCATCTATTCAAAATGACTCCACTCCAGATCATAAGTTAGCTAATGTTCCTACAGCCAATCATGACTCAATTTCCATCCTTATCAGCTCTATTGATGTGAACTCCCCATGCCAAGACCTCATGGGACTAGCCAACCACCTTCTTACTTAAAATAATATTATTGCAATCAAGTGACAAACTTGTCAGCATCCAAACCAACCCCTTACCTTGATGCACAAAATAGCCCTATTCATACTACTTCACATTCTTTGAACAAATACTTTACTCTTGATCTTTTGAAACCAAAATTCAAAGCATATACATTAAATATTAGTGTATGTACAAAACACAAAACTTATGCAGAGGCAGCTAGTTCTGTTGAATGACCAAAGGTTATGGAATCTGAGATAGTAGCGTTAGAAGATAATAAGACATGGATATTGGCAACATTACCATTGGTAAGAAGTCCATTGGTTGTAAATGGGTGTATAAGGTGAAACACAAGGCTAATAGCTCAATGGAGAGATATAAGGCTAGGCAGGTTGCTAAAGGCTATACCCAGCAACTGGGGTGGATTATCAGGACACATTTTCACCAGTTGTAAAAATGAGTACTGTGAGGATGTTACTTGCTATGGCAGCCAGACACAAGTGGAATGTACATCAACTGGATGTTTATAATGCCTTTTTACATGGTGAACTACGTGAAGAAATATACATGCTTCCCCTCCTGGAGTGATATTACCACAGATAGACTTGGTTTGTAAATTTCAAAAGTCCCTATACGGGTTAAAACAGGCTAGCAGAGAATGGAATGCTAAGTTGGCGGCCTTTCTAGTTTCAAAAGGTTTTTCACTGTCTAGGTTTGATTACACATTGTTCACAAAAAGGACAGAAGCTCATTATTGGTACTTTTGGTGTATGTGGATGATCTTATAATGGCTTGTGATGATTCGCAGGCAATTGAACTCAGTAAAGAAGCTTTACACAAGGAATTCAGAATAAAGAATCTTTGTGATATGAAATTCTTCCTTGGCATAGAAGTTGCAAGATCACATAAGGGTATACTAATCAATCAAAGAAAATATACTCTGGAGCTATTGGAAGAGTCTGGATTTGTAGGGTGTAAGCCAGCAGTTACCCCAATGGAAAGTCACTTGAAGCTAATCCACAATAATTCTGAGCCTTTGCAAGACATAGTTGCCTACTGAAGACTCATAGGTAAATTGATATACCTTACTATTACTAGACCTGATATCTCATTTACTGTACACCAGCTAAGCCGATTTTTGGACTGCCCCACAATCAATCATCTGAAAGCTGCTCATAGGGTTCTGAGATATCTTAAGGATTCCATTGGTCAAGGACTTTTACTTCCTAGCACAGGTGACATGAGACTGAAGGCATTTGTGGCCTTTGATTAGGCTGGATGCCAAGAAACCAGAAAATCTGTGTCAGGATTATTCCTAGGAGAAGCTCTAGTGTCATGGAAGGCAAAGAAGCAAACTACTATGTCACAGTCCTCAGCTGAATTAGAGTATAGGTCTATGGCATCAACTGAATGTGAAATTCAATGACTACTTTACTTGACTAAAGATCTGGGGCTTAAGGATGAAGAACCTGTGGAGATGTTTTGTGATAGCAAGAGTGCTCTTTTTACTACAGAAAATCCTATTTTTCATGAGCGAACGAAGCATATTGAAATTGACTGCCACGTAGTGAGGGGCAAGATGCAAGACAAGGTGATTAAGCTAACGCCAGTGAGGACCCAGTTTCAGCTTGCTGATCTGTTTACTAAAGCATTGTACAATAGACATTTAAATGAGCTTTTGATAATGCTTGGGATTTGTAACATATACACCAAGCATAGCTTGAGGGGGGTTTCAAAGATATGCCAGACATATGCAGGCAGGAGCAAGAGGTTACTATGCTAGAGAGGCTGGTGACGACAAAGAAGAATGCGACAATCTAAGAAACAAATGAGCTAGACCGTCAGATGGGAGGTTTAATCCACGGTGTTCAACAGTCATGGCACAAACTGGGCAGTTGGAGATGAAGGCCACATGAAGGGTTGAGGGAGTAACGGGCTGGCTACAGAAGGAAGGGAAGAAGCAAGAAGCAGGGTGCAAAGGCGGGAAGATTAAAAAGGAGGAGAAATTACTTTGGTGTCTTATTGTTTACGATGTATAGAAGTTAGTTAATAGAGACATTCTTGTAATTTCAGCTAGTAGTTAATTTGTTATTCCTTCCCACCGTGTATAAAGCTGTTTGATGTTTTACTCAATGAAGCAGAAGACATTTTTGAGCAGTTATCAATTCGTTTCTCTCCACTTTGTTCATTCTTGTGCATTCTTCTATTCATTTCTCATATTCTAGTCGATTACACATCATTCAAGAGCGGCAGAGTTCATGCTTGCTCAGTAGTTTGTGTTGCAGCTGCGTTTAGCAATGGATGTTGTTTTGTTTTTCACACATAGTACATAGAGTGGGACGGTGTAGCATTTGATTATTCAGGTTGTGGCTGTCGTAACATGTCCGAACTTCCATTTCTCCTGTTTATAGTGTGGCCAATCAAGTCGTCTGTTGATTGGCAAATCGTACTTGTTTGACGGGGCAGGTTTCCTTCTCTATGGCTGCTAATATGCCAAGTGATATACAATGTCTAGTTCCCCATGATGCTTATGTACTTGCATTTTTCCATCGAGCCTTGTGATTTTTGCTTTTTATTTTGGTGTTGGATTTTGATTTGTGTATTTCATTTATATAATTTTTATGAGCGGTTTTTAAATGCAACCATGGTATCTCTCTGTCTCAAATGAAGAAAAATTAATAAAAATAAGAGGTACAATACTCTTTTGCCCAAAACAAAATAGTCATATTCTTATAAGCTTTTGGAACAGTCTGTGAAAATTTCATAACCATACGCATAAAACGATCAGCTGATCAATTACATGAGAAACAAAAACACAAGAAGATCATGAATCAAGAAGAATCAAGACGAATTAAGAAGCTGCTATAGAGAGAATTTTTGGGATCAAGGAATTGCAGCAATATTATTCACAAAAACTATCTTCCTCAAGCTGCCATTGCAGCCTATTTAAACGATTACAATTGCCCCTAACTAACATCTCCCACCAGTTGTTAAAGCGAGGACAAAACCATAACTTCGCTTTATTTCAAACTATGGCGCGTTTTATTCTGCTCCTTCCTCCAGCCTCTTCCTTCTTCCTCTGCAACTGTCACTCTCTCCTTGCAATTCAGACGCGCTCCCTTAACTGCTCCGTCTTTGCACGCATCTTGATCATCACGTGGTAATTAATCCTTTCAGTTATCAGAAGCGCAATTTGATTGGACGGTAGAAGCTTGCTGCTACATACAATCACCTCAGTGCACTGCTGCTCTCCTAGTTGCTGTAGCTATCAATTTCTTCAACACCCCCCCATCAAGCTAGGCTTGGTGTAGATATTCCTGATCCCAAGCAATGCAGCTATCTCAATCAATCTTTTAACATCCACAGCCTTAGTGAAGATATCAGCAAGCTGTAGTTCGGTTCTAATAGGCATCAACTTAAGCATCCCATCTTGCACTTTGTCCCTAACCACATGACAATCAATTTCAATGTGCTTCGTTCGTCATGGAACACTGGGTTCTCTGCTATATATATTGCACTCTTGCAATCACAAACCAATTCTACTGGATTCTGATCAACAAGCCTAAAGTCCCTCAACAGATAAATCAACCACTGTAATTCATATGTCACCATAGCCATCGCTCTATATTCAGCTTCAGCTGAAGATCTAGACACTGTATTTTGTTTCTTGGCCTTCCAAAAAATTAGGGATTCTCCAAGAAATACACGATAACCAGCCACTGATCTCCTGAATTCATTACAACCTCCCCAATCCGCATCTACAAATCCTTTTAGCTTTAAATCTCCAGTGTTAGGGAACATCAAGCCCTGTCCAACTGTTCCCTTTATGTACCTAAGTACCCTATGTGATGCTTTCATATGACACTCAGTTAGGCAATCCAAGAATTGACTAAGCTGCTGGACAACAAAGGCAATGTCTGACCTAGTAATAATCAAGTATATAAGCTTGCATATTAACCTCCTATAAAGTGACGCATCAGGCAGTAAAGGTGAGTCATTATGCACTAACGCTGCATGTCTTTCCATAGGGCTCTTGGCTGGCTTAGACTCTAGGAACCCTGTCTCCTCCAAAAGCTCCAGGCTATACTTCCTTTGACTTATGTAGATGTCTGATGAAGCTCTGGCTACTTCAATGCCAAGAAAGAACTTTAGACTGCCTAAATCTTTAATCTGAAATTCTGAGTGTAATGCTTCCTTTATGCTATGAATGGCCCCCTCATTGGCACAAGTGGCAATGATATCATCAACATAGACCAACAAGATAAGCAAATCAGAACCCACAACTTTAGTTAAATGTGTAGTCACTTTTGGATTGCTGAAATCCTATACTCAGTAGAAAATTAGTGAGAGTGGCATTCCATTCTCTACTGGCTTGCTTCAAGCCATAAAGGGATTTGTGTAATCTACAAACCAAGCCTGGTTGGGACATAGTTAATCCAGGGGGATAAGTCATGCATATCTCTTCATGGAGGTCACCATGTAGGAAGGCATTATTGACATCCATTTGATGTATAGGCCTCCTTGCTGCAACTGCCAGAAGCACTCTTACCGTAGTCATCTTTGCCACTGGGAAAAAGTATCCTAGTAATCAATACCATACTGCTGTGTGTATCCCTTGGCAACTAGCCTTGCCTTATACCTCTCTACTGTCTCATCTTGCTTGAATTTGATCTTGTAAACCCACCTACAACCAATGGTTTTCTTTCCAGACGGTAAAGGAACAAGATCCCAAGTGTGATTTGCTTCCAACGCTGCCAACTCCTTTGCCATTGCCTCCTGCCACTCAGATGAACTTGCTGCCTGCATATAAGTATTAGGCTCCACATACCTGTCAATACTCATTGTATATGCCTTAAACTTTGGAGCTAATGGTTCATGTGTTAGAATATTGTGAATTGAGTGGGGAATGGTGTGGTGTGAATGAGTTGATGTGGAGTTGCAATGGTAATCTTTCATATAGACAGGTGGTTTTGTTGAATGTTTGGGACACGTAGGGACATCAGTGTTCTCTGGGCAGGCTGATGGCTCAGTATCATTAGCAGGAATAGATAAATCAACTGTGAGGATACCAGGTAGTCTTGGAGGTGAGGGCACACTAGGTGAGATTTCAACAGGCTGATGATCAGACGAAGAAGCAGAAGTGTGAGCGGTTGAGGTACACAGAGGTGCACTAGATAGAATGGGATCTGGAATTAGTGTAGGTTGAGGGCTAAATGAAGGTGTGGATAGTTCAGAGTAACTGTATGGATAAGATAAAGGAATGACATAAGGTGTTAAATTGTATGAAGGAGCAGTGTCTTGACAGAAAGAAGGTGTGGCTGGTTGTTTAGGGAAAGGAAAGGTGTCTTCATGAAAAATCACATCCCTAGATATGAACAAATCTTTGGTATCAAGATCTTGAAGCACATACACCTTTTTTGAGTGGGACACACCCAAGAATAGACTCCTCCTGGCCCTTGGAGCAAATTTATCTTTGTGGGGCTGAGTGTTTGCTGCATATGCTAGGCAGCCAAATACTCTTAGATTTGAATAGGTAGAAGTGGTGTTATACAGAAGTTCAAATGGAGTTTTTTGGTGAAGAACAAGTGAGGGTGTGATATTTATAAGGAATACTTTATGTTGTACACAAAAGCCCCAATAGGATGATGGGATGATAGACTGAAATCTTAGTGCCCTGGCCACTGTGAGGATGTGCTGATGTTTTCTTTCCACAATGCCATTTTGTTGAGGGGTGTATGTGCAACTAGTTTGACGTATAATACCACGGGATGCATAGAATTCAAGCATGTTAAACTCCTGCCCATTATCAGTCCTGATTACCTTAATTTTCACATCAAATTATACATTGACATACTGACAGAAACAATGCACAGTTGATCTAGTTTCTGCATTTGACTTCAACAAATAAATCCAACAGAATCTGGAAAAATCATCTACAATAGTAACAAAATATTGTTGTTTATACATTTTTGGATACTTGTATGGTCCCCATATATCTATATGGACAAGAGGGAAAAGAGTGGAGGATACAGAACAAGAAGTAGGGAAAGGGAGTCTTTTTTGTTTGGCAAGGGGACATATCACACACTGTTTTGTATCATCAGAGGCTGGCACATCTGGATGATTTTTATGAATTTCTTTGACCCTTGCAACTGACATATGGCCAAGCCTGGAATGCCAAAGCAAAGCCTCTGATAGCTGAACATTGAAAGCTTTAGCAGATAGGTTTGAGTGTGAAATGGGCATTGCTGAATCTTTTGGGACTCCATGAAGATGGTGCAGACCTTGAGAGACTCTAGCTGAACCAATCATCTTCTTGGTCTTGAAGTCCTGAATTAAACAAAGATTTGAAAGAAAGGATACTTGGATGTCATCAGTCTGAGTCAGTTTGCTTAATGACAACAAATTGTAAGCAAACGAGGGCACATAAAACACATCATTCAACAATAGATCATCATTTACTTTCACTTTACCAGCGTGAGTGACCAGTGCCAAAGACTTATGAGGAAATTGAATGGATATTTAATTAACAAAACATAAGGATTCAAAGAATTAAGATGATGAACACACATGATCACTAACTCCAGAATCTAAAATCCATATATTTGAGTTTTGGCAAGCATTGTTACCTAATAGCTTACCCAAGTCAGCAACTACATGAACTGACATTACAGCATGATGGTGAGTGCTAAGACCACTCCCAGTTTGATCAACCACGCTTCTTCCAGTTTTATCATTATGCTGCTGCAAAAGATTCATGAGTTGCAAATATTGTTCTTGAGTAATATTATGTGTCACCTGGGGATCAGATGGACCAGTATCAGAACTGGTATGATCATAGGGCTGATATGATCCCACTTCTTCTTCATTCCCTCGTTCTCCACATGAGTTACTATACTTAGTGCGACCAACCATGTTCACCTGTGATCTTGGTTTAAGCCCCAGTGGGTAACCATGTTTTTTATAGCATATGTCCACTGTGTGACCTGCCATATTGCAATATTTACAAAACAAAGTCCTAGCACTATTCTGTCCAAACTTTGGCCTGAAGCTCCTGCCTTCCATTCTTGGTCCAAGTGAACCTCCAGAAGGTTTGTTCATATATGTATTAGACCTAGGCCCCTCACTACATTCATAAACACATAAGGATTATTTATAAAATGCTCCTGACCATTAGAGTGCATCAATTTCCTTTCAATTTTTACTGCCATCACAAACGCCATTTTCAAATCTGACAAAGGGTTAGTTAACAATACCTGAGACTTGACTGCCTCATAGTCATCATTTAAACCTTTAAGGAACTTGATCACACAATCATCTTCAATGAATTCACTTATTGAACCACTCAAGTTACAAGTACACCTATTACACGTACACGTAGGGACAAACTTCAATACTGACAGTTCTTCCCAAATACCCTTTAGCTTGGTGTAATACTCAGTGACTGTGACCTGTCCTTGTTTAATTCTATAAAATTCTTCTTGTAGGTCAGATAGTATAAACGAATCCACATTTCCATATCTAAATTTCAAATCATTCTATATATCTACTGCATTGTCTATCCACACCACATTATGTGCTATGCTAGATATGAGAGAATTAACTAACCAAGAAGCCACCATGTTGTTGGCTTTGATCCAAGCATTATACCTTCTTGTTCCTTCAGTTGGTTTTGCAATGCTTCCGTCCACAAATCCAGTTTTGTTCTTGGATTCAAGCGCTCTCCTAGCGGACCTACTCCAGCCGTGATAATTGTTCCCATCCATTAGTGATTGAACCAAGATCATAGAAGGATTATCACTAGGGTGTATATAATACAGATCTTCTGAAGGATCAGCAGCCATGGAAGCATGAATCAAGGGAGAAGATGTTTCGCTATTATTACTCATGAATGTACCAAAATTTATCTATTAGACTCTGATACCATGTGAAAATTTCATAAGCATACGCATAAGACGATCAACTGATCAATTACATGAGAAACAAGAACACAAGAAGATCATGAATCAAGAAGAATCAAGAAGAATTAAGAAGCTGCTATAGAGAGAATTTTTGGGATCAAGGAATTGCAGCAATATTATTCACAAAAACTGTCTTGCTCAAGCTGCCATTGCAGCCTATTTAAACGATTACAAGGCGTGTAAAATTACAAGATTGCTCCTAACTAACATCTCCCACCAGTTGTTAAAACGAGGACAAAATCATAACTTCGTTTTTCAAACTATGGCGCGTTTTATTCTTCTCCTTCCTCCAGCCTCTTCCTTCTTCCTCTGCAACCGTCACTCCCTCCTTGCAATTCAGACGCGCTCCCTTAACTGCCCCGTCCTTGCATACATTTTGATCATCACGTGGTAATTAATCCTTTCAGTTATCAGAAGTGCAATTTGATTGGACAGTAGAAGCTTGCTGCTACACGCAATCACCTCAGTGCACTGCTGCTCTCCTTGTTGATGCATCTATCCATTTCTTCAACACAGTCCATGACCAAGTCATTACCGAGTGGATGGAAAGAAAACATCGGGGGCAAGGCTTTTCATGTTTGAATTTTTTTAATATATATAGCTGATACTTTTCATTAGCTTCGTCTTAGATAGGTACCACCTTTGGTATTTTGATCGATCAAGAACAAACATCTGAACATGAAAAAAAAATTATTTTGATTTTCCTAGTCCTTGCGAACAGAGTAGCCACGGATAATTCAAAGTTAGAATTAATAGGTCTGGTCTAGAGGACAAATCAATAGGAAATGCTATTCTCTTTCTGATAACAAGAATTTTTTCCAAACAGATACAACGAACCAAATTAGCTAAAAATTTCAAATGTAGCTAGATGAATAAATATGCAACTTCTTGAAATGACACAGACATCTATTGATATATTCGAACTTGTTTTCATCTTACATGAACCAGACACTAAAATTTGTGTCTTATTGTGTTAGAGGAAGTGCTGAAGCGAATAAAGAGGAGAAAGCACAATTCAAGCAAGAGTAGCATTGATGCAGCAGCATTCGTTTATCAAACAGTGGAATAAGGGTCAAGATGATGTCTTGATGAGCTGCCAATCTGTAGCTATGTTTTCATTATATGTCAGGTGGGAGTTCCCATATTATCTCCATCCAAATAACAATTCAGCCATTATACTTACAAAGCCTCCCTTAAATCCTCACAATTATCACTCATGGAGTAGAGTGTTTCGAATGGCATTGATCATGGAAAACAAAATTGGATTCATTGATGGATCAATTCAACAGCCAATAGTGAATGATCCACAATATCCAGATGGAGACATGTAAGCTCAATGGTTCATTCGTGGATTATGAATAGTGTATTGCCTTCTACTATGCAGAGTGTCATATGGTATGATAGTGCAGTAGAAGTCTGGAATGATCTAAAGAGAAGGTATGGTAGTGGAGATGCTTTCAGACTCTCAGATTTGATTGAAAATTTTTACGGAGTTAAGCAAGAAAGTGATTCCGTGAATGATTACTTTACCAAAGTAAAGGTGCTATGGTAAGAAATGATGATATTAAGGCCTATTCCGAGATGTATATGTCATGGATGTAGGTGTGATGTAGGAGTTAAAATGCATGAGTTCATTGAAAGTGAGTATGTCATAAGGTTTCTTAAAGGTTTAAATGAAGAATTTGACCCTCTCAAATCACAAGTTTTTATAATGAATCCTATGCCTAAAATTGATGTTGTGTTTGCGATGGGTTTAAAATATGAGAGAAAGTTGAATAGTTTGAACATTCAGAGTAGTCTCAATAACAATCCAACGTCATTGTGGCAGAGAACCTTGCTGGTGTGAAGATGGTTGCTATTGGTAGTGCTAATGCTTATCCTAATAGAAGTGGAGGCAACCGTTATAGAAGAGGTAACGATAGATTCTTTCCTGATGGCCTTAAGAGACTTTTATGCACAAATTGTGGTATGATTGGACATGTGGAACAAAGGTGTTATAGAAATCATAGGTATTCCCCGAGTTTTAAGCCAAGAAGCCAAGTTAATCTGACTAAAATGATTGGTGAAGAGTGTGAGTCCCCTTAGATGAATGGAAACATTGAGGCGTGCCAAGCTCCTTTACTTACAACAGTAGAGCAAATAGAGAGGCTTATGGTAATGTTGAATGTGAATGATGGAAAGCATGCTGGAGGTCAGGGAGCAGTAATGTCTGCTCTCTGGTAAAGATGAAGATAAATGTCATTCTAATAATTTGAACATATGGATACTAGATTCAGGTGTCAATGATCATATAGCTTGTAACCTCATTTTATTCCATTCTTATAAACCAATTCAGCATGTATCCATCAAACTACCTAACAATTTTTCAGCTTCAGCCACATTCATTGGATTTTGGATAAGTTGTTAAATACTTTCCTGACTGGGTTGGGGGAGTGATTCCTTCTACACCCACCCATTTCTAGGATTTACATCATAGTCAAACTTACACCTCTAGAATCTGACTTGATTTTATGATATGTATGCATATTTCCATTTCCTTTCCACTTCAAATTCGACACTTAAATCTCTAATTCAGCATCTACAAGAAAACAAATCCAACTACGTGGTTAAATACGGTCGGTAAATTGCTGATTTCTTGTAACGTAGATATCTTTAATTCCACGTTGCACGCGATTATTTCCGTTAACAAACGAGTTTCTATCCGTGCTTCCTCCCTGGCTACAATAAAGAAACAATTTGACGAAAGAAAGTCACCTAGATGTTTTTACCTCTTTCTTTTCTAATCACAACTAATACCTCGAAGAAATAATTTGACAAAAGAAGATCACCTAGATGTTTTGTACCTCTTTCTTTTCTAATCACAACCAATACCTCGAAGCACCATGTGCGCATGGCCATGAGTGTCCTATGTCGCTGAACGCCAACGGTTTTATTACAAAAAACTAGGATTGTTTGAACCACATTGCAAAATCACATTACAAACTTACATTTCGATAAAGCTATAATTCTGTTTTTTCTTTTCATACTTTTTACCTTACGTAAAAACTTTATTTTTTTAAAGTAGATTAAACTACATTAAATAAGACATTGAAATGACCAAAACAAGTACCATATTGAATTTGTTTGCTAAATAATACTTTGATGTATTAACTTTGTTAAGTAATGAATTTGGAGATGAAAAGATAAAAATCCTTCATAGTATTATTGATAATCTGAAAGAATTTTATACACATCATAATAACGGCTAAAAGAATTCTAAGGGACTAACTTAATGCTAAGAGAATAACTTTAATGCTAAAGACTAACTAAATGCTACCTACATAAATGAGAAAAGATCCGTTGCTGGCCATTTGCAGTTGGCAGTAATAAAGTTTATACAAAGTGATTATCACCTAATAATGGTTCTTCAGTAACGGTAAAATATTTCAACACCCCCCCTCAAGCTAGGTGTATATATTGATACAACCTAGCTTGAAGATAAAATTGCGGAAGTTCTGAGTAGTGATGGGTTTGGTAAGAATATCAGCAATTTGATCACTGGATGGCACATGTCGAAGTGTGATGCTTTCGTTTCAATTTTTTCGCGAATAAAGTGTCGATCAATTTCCACGTGCTTGGATTTATCGTGTTGAACAGGATTTTCGGCCATGTTGATTGCGGATATATTATCACAGCATAGTTGCAATGGAGGAGGTAGACAAACACCGATGTCTTTGCGAACCCGTTTTATCCATATACCTTCGCATAGACCTAGAGCAAGAGCACGAAGTTCAGCTTCTGCACTGCTCCTGGAGACAACTGGTTGCTTTTTTACTTCGTCATGTTACAAAATTTCCCCATAAAAATGTGCCATAGCCGGTAGTTGATCGTATATCACTCTTGGATCCTCCCCAGTCAGCGTCGGTGTATATGATTAGGTGCCTGTCAGAACATTTCTTAAAGTGTAACCCTTGACCTGTAGTGCCCTTGAGATACCTGAGAATTCTCATTGCAGCCTTGAAATTTTCTTTAGTAGGTGAATGCATAAACTGACTTACATGACTTACAGCATAGCAAATATCTGGACGAGTATGAGATAAATAAATGAGCTTACCCACAAGGCGTTGATAACTTAGCTTGTCAGTGGGAGAATTGTCTGGTTGAGAATGTGCTTTCTGTCCTGGATCTAGAGGTGTCTTGGCTGGTTTGCAGTTAATCATCCCAGATTCCTGCAAAAGATCAAGGGTGTATTTCTGTTGAGCGATGCTCATTCCTTGTGATGTCCTGGCAATCTCCATCCCTAGAAAATACCTGAGGTGTCCTAAATCTTTTAGCTCAAATTCCTTAGACAGATAATTCTTAGTATTTGATATGCCAAGAGTATCATTACCTGTTAAGATGATATCATCCACATAAACAATGAGCACAATAATTTGGTTAGCAGATGTATGTCGAGTGAATAGTGTGTGATCACTGTGAGCTTGTTTGAAACCATAATTAGTAATGACCTTTGTGAACTTCTTGAACCATTCTCGTAGTAATTGCTTTAATCCATAGATTGATCTTTGTAGTTTGCACACTTGCTGAGTTGAGTGATTCAAGCCAGGAGGGATCTCCATAAAAACTTCCTCATGTAGGTCTCCATTAAGGAAAGCATTTTTAATGTCAAGTTGATGTAATTCCCGGTCTAGATTGACAGCAATAGAAAACAAGACTCTAACTGTATTCAGTTTTGCTACTGGTGCAAAGGTTTCAAGATAGTCGATTCCATAGGATTGTGTAAAGCCTTTAGCAACTAATCGTGCTTTATATCGATTTACAGAACCATCAGAGTTGTGTTTAATAGTGAAAACCCATTTGCAGTCGACTGGTTTCATGTCATTTTTTCTTGGAACCAGGATCCATGTTTTGTTTTTGATAAGTGCCTCAATTTCTGCAGTGATAGCATTTTTCCATTTTGGGTCTTTAATTGCTTCTTGAAAATTTCTGGGAGTGTAGTGTGTGTTTAGAGTAGTAGTGAAGGCTTGAAATTTTGGACTTAGCCGATTGTAAGCTAAATAGTCATGAATAGGCCATGGGCGTGAGGTACATTCACGGGTTCCCTTTCTTAAGGCAATGGGTCGATCATCAGTTTCTTGTGGCCTGATAAGTACTTCAGGTTCAGTGACATAAATATTTGGACTGTTTGGAGGTTGTGGGTCGGTACTAGCTAGTCTAACACTCTGGGTGTAAACTTGAGTAATGGGCAGTAACTCTCTTTGTTCCAGTCCGTTGATCTCATGTGAAATATTATTCGGTTGTTGATTTTCGTGTGGTGTGGGAGCAAATGTTTCTTGAGGTGTAGTCACAGTATCGACAATACTCCAATACTCCTCCTTCTTCTCATTTCGCTCACTGTAATTTATTTTTGAATAGAAAGGTTGACTTTCATTAAATAAAATATTAAGAGTGATAAATAATTTTTTTGAATTTGGGCAATAACATTTATATCCCTTTTGAGTACATGAGTAGCCTAAAAATATGCACTTTATTGATTTAGCATCCAGTTTGCTTCTAAGAGGTGACTGATTATAAACGTAAGCAGTGCATCCAAATAACTTAAGTGGTAGTGTAGAAAATAGCTTTGTATTAGGATAACTCTCAAGCATCATGTCCTTAGGAGTTTTGAAATGAATAGTTCTGGAGGGCATTCGGTTGATGAGGTATGTGGCTGTGAGAAGGGCTTCTCCCCAATAAAATTTAGGTACGTGTGTGGTAAACATAAGTGGTCGTGTGATTTCAAGAATGTGTCGGTTCTTTCGCTCAGCAACTCCATTTTGCTGAGGAGTGTAAGTATAATATGCTTGGTGATGGATACCTGATTCAGTCATAAATTCTTTTATTCCAGAGTCAAAATATTCACTTCCATTGTCCAAACGAAGGGTTTTTATACATACACTAAACTGGTTTTTAATCATATGCACAAAATTCCTAAAAATGTGTCCAACTTCTGTTTTGTGTTTCATAAGATAAATCCAGGTGAGACGCGTGTGATCATCGACAAAAATAATAAACCACTTTGCCCCGTTAATATTAGAATGTCTTGAAGGACCCCATATGTCAGAGTGCACCAAATTGAATGGATGTGACATACTGTACTGTTTAACTGGATAGCTAGCCTTAGTTGATTTAGCTAAATGACAAATTTCACAAAATAACTTATTTGCATCAATATTCATGAAAATATCCGGCAGAATTTTCTTCATGTATGCAAAACTAGGATGACCCAATATGTAATGTTTATGCAAGATGTCCTTAGTTCTAGTGTCCAATCCAAATTTAAAATTACAAGCAGATAAACCAGAATTATAAGCAGTAAGACTTGAGTTAGAAATAAAGAATTTAGCAGGATTAGGACAACCCATAGATGAATCATTGCTTCTCAATGTGGATGCTGCTGGCTTCAGAATGTAGAGACCGTTTTTCCCGTCAGCACTGCCAATCTTCTCCCTCAAAAGTGTTTCCTAAAGCAAACACTTAGAGGGTGAAAACCAACATTTAGATGGGGAAAAACAAGCAATACAATTATTGTCTTTTGTTATCTTGTTTACAGCTAGAAGATTAAAATCCAAAGTGGGAACATAAAGGGTATTCAACAATTTCAATTGATTATTTAAAATAACAGTGCCTTCACCCAACACCTTTAAACATAACCCGTTGGCAATTTTTACGAAAGCAGGGGTTTTAAGGCCTTTAAAGTCCTGTAATAAATCTTTCCTATTAGTCATATGGTGCGATGCACCGGAATCGACAATCCACACAATATTAGGGTGTTTTAGAGACATACCTGAGCACGCCATAGTTGCTTGAACCGCAGATGACGTACCTTGTTGTTGATTGAGAAGTTTGAGGATTTGATCCAGTTGCAGTTGGATCGGGGAGTCTACTGCTGCAGTGATATTTTCTCCAAAATTTACCTGTGCAGCCACCAGATTCGTCTGTTCTTGGGACTGGTTGGGTTTTCCTCCCCGCCATGTGGATGCTCCTTGATTCTTCCAGCTGTTATTTGGAAACCCATTTTTGCGGTAGCAGTTTGCAATGGTATGCCCAGCTTTTTTACAGAATTTGCAGTAAGGTGTTTTTCCCTGCTGATGGGTTGAGGAGTCACGCCTTGTCACAAGAACGGAAGCCTGTTTGTGAGTTTCAAGCGAAGGAGTGTCCTCCTTTGATTTTGTAAAGAAGGCAGAATTTTCTGGTTGCAGTGAGGTATGAGTCCCAAGCATAACTTTTAAACAACTTTCTTCCTGCCGGATTTCTGAGAAAGCTACTTTAAGATTTGGAAGAGGTTTTGCGCCAAGAAGCCGGCTCCTAGTTGTGTCGAAATCCTTGTGAAGACATGTAAGAAACTTAAATAGTCTCTTAGTTTCCACAAAATTCTTAAAAATTTGTTCATCCTCAACGCTGCCCCATTTTAGAGATTCAAACATGTCAATCTGTCTCCATATTTTCGATAGCTGGCGATAATATTTGTTTACTGGATTGTCTCCTTGCTTTATCTCCAGAAGCTGAGCTTTAGCTCATATAACTCTGCTGTATTGTCCCGTTTTGAGTACATTTCTGCAGCAGCTTCCAAATTTCTGAGGCAATATCATAGAGGATAAAATCATCGCTAATTTCTGGTGTCATGGAGCCGAGTAGCCAAGACATGACCATAGAGTTTTCGCTCTTCCATATCCTGTATTTGGGATCGTCTGTGGTGGGAGTAGGTATGCTGCCATAGAGATACTCTTTGCCGCGTCCGGTAACAAAGAGTTCAACTGCTCTGCTCCAAGATAAGTAATTGTGACTGTTGAGTTTTTGGTTTGTGATGACAACTGTGTTGTGTTCAAGTTGATTAGTGTGGTTGGATTCAGTTTTGGAAGTACCTTCCACGGATGATGTAGCTTCAGATTCT